>CM061142.1:585204619-585289036 GCA_030789695.1 Scilla litardierei | reverse complement strand
TTTCTTTTGCCCAATTGTTTAGAATTCGATTTCTTTTTTGTTTTACTTGGTGCAAATCCCCTCGTCGTGTACCGTTCTTCCACTTGGGAGAGTACACAAATGTATATCCCAAAATCCAAAATTCCAAAAAGAAAAAAGAGAGAAGAAAAAAATTCAAAAAGAAAAAAAAGGAAAAAAGCATGTATAGCCAAAAAATCCAAAAATAATAATAATACAAATACCCAAAACCCAAATAATTCCCATTGTGAATATTATTCCTATCCACCGTGAATAAAGGGAAGGCGAGAATTTGCACCAAGTGTTCTACTCCACACCTTCTCAACCTCCTTTGTTTTCGAACACACTTGGCATAGGAATTTTCTAGCGATTATCTAGGTAATAGTGAGGTGATCTTCTAGCTCCTAGCAGTTGCCTCGTCTCAAATGATGTGAGAACTACTCCCAAGCGCAGGAGATCGTGCAAGTAATATCCTGGGGAGTCCAGGTATCGAATCCGCGGGACAACTGACCTTCAAAACTACGAACGTCAATCTGAAAAGAGTAATAATATGATGTTAGCCAACCACCTATCAAACACGAAGATATAGGATCAAGAGTATCAAATAGCTAAAGAAAACGATATTTACGGTGACTTGGAGAGGGATACAAGTATGGGGTTCATGTGTTGGGTTTGGTTTCGTTAGGGTGTGTGCAATCAATGAATATCAATACCTTTTCTATAACTCAACATTTCGTCCGGTCAGGGCACGATAACGTCGGAAAGTGTGGCGATCAAGCGTATAGAAACGTGCCAAAGGATAAACAATTAAGATAGGGCGAAAAGATATAGAAACCAACGAATGCGACACCCTAACTACGTCAACACCAACACATATAAAGTGGATGTGCTACGGTTGTGATTTCATTGGGAGATAATCATCGCTGAAATATCATGTCTTTTCTATAACTCAACGCTTCGTCCGGTCAGGGCACGAAGACGTCGGAAGATGAAACGATGAAAACTAGTCAAAGTGGCCGTATACGCATCACTAGCAACATTGATTTCATTAAACGATAAAAGCAACAATAAGTTCAGATTAGTGAACATGAATTGGCTAGCCTTGTCAGGGCTTAGCCATATGGGATGTAAATAATATCGACAATAAGCAAATACCCTACAAATATGTTGTAGAAATCAATGTTACGAGTGATTTTGACATGAAAATAGGGCTAACGACATGAAATTCATCAATTAAATACTCCTAATTACTTTACAACCATAGCACAAAGATCTTAGCCACGCATGGTGCAAAAACAATCAGTTTTGATAGCCAAATACATCGTTATACTAGCCAAATACAATGAAATACACCAAATACGGGGTATAAGTTCAAGAATTTATCACCAAATCTCCTCTTTAAAGCCCAAAACTCCTTTAGAATAGGAAGAATAGCCTCTGGAATTTTTCAGAATTTTTCCCTGGAGAAATACGCACAGTAGCCGCTCCAAAAGTCCCAAAATACGCCAGAATACCCCCAAAACCCTAGAAATACGCTTAAATATTAAGCATTGCGGGTTTAAATCGCTAACGGGTTCAAAACCCGCTTCATTTCCGCCCAAAACCCGATCCATCCTCCGCTTCAAATGGTGGACGTTCGATCCAGGCGGGATCGAACCTCTGCACGACACGTGTCCCCAAGCGGCGGATCTGCGCCCGCTTCGAATTCGGATCGGAGTGAGTTTCGACCGTCGGATCGAATTTCTACAGCCCTGATGACGCCACGTGGCTCCAAGATCGCGCGCTCCACCTCGTCTCCGAGATCGCATCGGGGCAGATCTCATCCGTAGGATCGTAATCGGACGGCCGTGAGCAAGCCACGTCGCCCGCGCTCTGTAGTCGCTCGAGGATCGTCGGATCACGATCCGACGGTCGAACAAAGGTCGCATCGCCCGCTCTTTTAAAAACTGCTTTGAATTTGATTTGGATTCGTAGCGACCGTTGGATCTTGATCCAACGGTCCAAATCGCATCTGATAACCCACTGCTGATGGCCGTTGGATTAGAATCCAACGGCTGGGAGATTTTCCAAGCGGCATAATTCTCGATCCGTTCGATTGAGCGGGAAAAGCCCAGATTGTGCCACGTGTCGGCCTGTGAGTGGCTGGCGGCTGTATTATTCGTATTTCGAGCGTATTTACCCATTTAATCTGTATTCTGCATTCAAAAATACACAGAAATTAGCACAGATCTCAGAAAAATACAAATAAATAGTCGTTGGAATCGTGAGATCAAGACAGTGCTAGGAAAAATATAAAAAGGCAGAAATACTCAATAAAATTCGTATTTTGTGCACAAATAGAGTAATTTCTCTAATAAATGATGATAAGAAAAATACGAATGCATTAGAGATCAATTAAGCATCATGTAGGCACAAAATAGGGCTAATTAGGGGGTTAAATACGCAATATTCACTCCGAATCACACCCCCCAACTAGCGCTTTGCTAGTCCCTAGCAAAAAGAGCGATAAATATGGATGATCAATAAAAAATAATTCTATCAATCGCTTATGGCGTGGCTCAATAATACACTTTCCAACATGATCTTCACCATCAATATACACATCCATGAACAAAATCAATCACCTGTTATTTTCTCTAATTTAGTATGAATAAACAACATACAAGCATCTCTTTGCACAAGCGAAAGTATAACACGTTGTTTTTCTCTAGTTTTCTTGTTCCCAAGGAATTGGCCTATCAAAATAATCATTCAAGACATGGGTATTGAAGTTGCTTAGTATATTCACCATTCTCTTTTCTTTTATTCGTTCCGCGTAACGCGCATCAAGCAACATTCGCAGAAAAATGTATAACTTGGATCGCTCCATCAAATGAGTGAGTTTCCTGTCAATGGCTCCCAACTCAGACGATAATAGGGCATTAGGCCAAAAAGGACCCCTCGGACTGTACTACTCAAGCCAACCAAGTTATTTATTAGTGATATACTCATTCATTCATTTTTCTTCATTCTTTCATTGTTCCTCTTTTTTTTCTTTTCATTAGCAACTCAATACCCATTATTTTTTTTTGAACAAAGCATAAATAACCAAGGCCAAATTCCTCTTCAACTTGAAGACTCTTCAAAAAATCGTGTATACTCAAGCTTTTTCACCACATTAGCATGCATGAAATAAATTGAAACTATTTAGAGATATTAATCACGGAAATTGAAAAATTTTCATGAATAGCATATTGACGGTAACACATGAAGGAAAAAAAATTAATTCATGCCATCAACGATTAGCTAGAACTCAGTTAATGCATAATCATCCGAATTAGAGGTATACGAAGGAGTTTAAAATGGTGAGATTTGGTGGGTCATTCTTTCCTTATGCCATGATGTTGGAAAAAAAATCCTAAGGTCTCATACACACACCCCCAACTAAAGATGGACAGTGTCCTCAATGTCGAAAGGGGTACGAGTTTATTCAAGCGAGCATCCTAGAAAGCAAATAAAATTCTACGCTACTGGAAAGAACACACCGTGTTCAAATGGCGGATCCTGAATCTTTAATGGTGGAGGAAGTTGTTCAATTTGTTCCTTGCGCTCCTCGGCGATTATTCTTGCTCCTTTAGCTAAATTGGACCCCAGCAACGTAACTCCCAGCATCTCTATAATCTGGTCACCTGTATCCTGCAAGAGATGAGTCACGTCAATCCAATTTATTTTAAAATTCTTCGCCATAAACACATTCCAAATATAGTCATCAAAATAGGTGAAGTAAAATAGAGCATGGTGATGACAACTCCCTGAAAAATGTGCACTACGCTCGGTATGATGCTCGGTCAATGTGGAGAGGGGTAAATGATCTTGGGAAAAAACTGGGGAAGGGAATGGTTCGGGCTCCATAGAGATATTCTTTAAACCAATGTCCCTAGTCGTCTCCTCTTCCTGCTCATCCAAAATTGCTCGCTCATCCTCTACTTTGCACACACTTTCTGCCATGTCAATGTTTTCATTCGTGACTTCATCGTGACATGGCTCGCTCGGTATACCTGCAATAGAAGATAAACTCACATTAGATTCGGGAAATTGAATTTCAAAAGATTTATTTTCTTCTAAGCAAGTGGAAATCAGCTTAAGATTTTCAATAGATTGCTGAATCTGCCGACTCCGAGCTAGGAATTTCTATTGGAAGTGATGGGATGTGGCCTCCTGTGTCTGAATGAGCAATTGAACTTCCTCTTTCAAGTGGTGCAAAGGTACGTCTACACTTTGCTCCTCTGGATCAAGGCTTGAAGGCTCCGTTGAATCGCACTCTGAAGTCTCTTTCATGATTTCTTTGTCCTCTTGCAAAGACTCCATATAATTCCACGCCTCTGTCGGCGTCATGACTCCCAAGAATTCCTGCAGCTGTGGTCGTAGTCCACCTAGGAAGGACTCCATAAGCTCTTTCTTCGTAAACCCATGCTGCGGATAGCTCGAAATTATGTCTGTGAACCTCCTCCAGGCCTGAAAGAAAGTTTCACAATCAGTCTGATTAAAACCAACGATCTTAAGCTTCTCCATCCTATGTTTGTGTGCCTTATAATATTCGGCATCATACAAATTGTTCGTGCAATAGAATTTCATGTATTCCATATACTCCATTTTTTTAAAAAGAAAACAAAAAAAATAAAAAAAAATCCTAGACTATAAGATGGAAGGATCTCACCGAATGTTCCTCCAAACAAACTGAAATCGTAGCTTACAAGTACTGTTATCCCCGGCAACGGCGCCAAAAACTTGCCTAGTCTCAAATGATGTGAGAACTACTCCCAAGCGCAGGAGATCGTGCAAGTAATATCCTGGGGAGTCCAGGTATCGAATCCGCGGGACAACTGACCTGTAAAACTACGAACGTCAATCTGAAAAGAGTAATAATATGATGTTAGCCAACCACCTGTCAAACACGAAGATATAGGATCAAGAGTATCAAATAGCAAAAGAAAACGATATTTACGGTGACTTGGAGAGGGATACAAGTATGGGGATCATGTGTTGGGTTTGATTTCGTTAGGGTGTGTGCAATCAATGAATATCAATACCTTTTCTATAACTCAACGTTTTGTCCGGTCAGGGCACGATAACGTAGGAAAGTGTGGCGATCAAGCGTATAGAAACGTGCCAAAGGATAACCAATTAAGATAGGGCGAAAAGATATAGAAACCAACGAATGCGACACCCTAACTACGTCAACACCAACACATATGAAGTGGATGTGCTACGGTTGTGATTTCATTAGGAGATAATCATCGCTGAAATATCATGTCTTTTCTATAACTCAACGCTTCGTCCGGTCAGGGCACGAAGACGTCGGAAGATGAAACGATGAAAACTAGTCAAAGTGGCCGTATACGCATCACTAGCAACATTGATTTCATTAAACGATAAAAGCAACAATAAGTTCAGATTAGTGAACATGAATTGGCTAGCCTTGTCAGGGCTTAGCCATATGGGATGTAAATAATATCGACAATAAGCAAATACCCAACAAATATGTTGTAGAAATCAATGTTACGAGTGATTTTGACATGAAAATAGGGCTAACGACATGAAATTCATCAATTAAATACTCCTAATTACTTCACAACCATAGCACAAAGATCTTAGCCACGCATGGTGCAAAAACAATCAGTTTTGATAGCCAAATACATCGTTATACTAGCCAAATACAATGAAATACACCAAATACGGGGTATAAGTTCAAGAATTTATCACCAAATCTCCTCTTTAAAGCCCAAAACTCCTTTAGAATAGGAAGAATAGCCTCTGGAATTTTTCAGAATTTTTCCCTGGAGAAATACGCACAGTAGCCGCTCCAAAAGTCCCAAAATACGCCAGAATACCCCCAAAACCCTAGAAATACGCTTAAATATTAAGCATTGCGGGTTTAAATCGCTAACGGGTTCAAAACCCGCTTCATTTCCGCCCAAAACCCGATCCATCCTCCGCTTCAAATGGTGGACGTTCGATCCAGGCGGGATCGAACCTCTGCACGACACGTGTCCCCAAGCGGCGGATCTGCGCCCGCTTCGAATTCGGATCGGAGTGAGTTTCGACCGTCGGATCGAATTTCTACAGCCCTGATGACGCCACGTGGCTCCAAGATCGCGCGCTCCGCCTCGTCTCCGAGATCGCATCGGGGCAGATCTCATCCGTAGGATCGTAATCGGACGGCCGTGAGCAAGCCACGTCGCCCGCGCTCTGTAGTCGCTCGAGGATCGTCGGATCACGATCCGACGGTCGAACAAAGGTCGCGTCGCCCGCTCTTTTAAAAACTGCTTTGAATTTGATTTGGATTCGTAGCGACCGTTGGATCTTGATCCAACGGTCCAAATCGCATCCGATAACCCACTGTTGATGGCCGTTGGATTAGAATCCAACGGCTGGGAGATTTTCCAAGCGGCGTAATTCTCGATCCGTTCGATTGAGCGGGAAAAGCCTAGATTGTGCCACGTGTCGGCCTGTGAGTGGCTGGCGGCTGTATTATTCGTATTTCGAGCGTATTTACCCATTTAATCTGTATTCTGCATTCAAAAATACACAGAAATTAGCACAGATCTCAGAAAAATACAAATAAATAGTCGTTGGAATCGTGAGATCAAGACAGTGCTAGGAAAAATATAAAAAGGCAGAAATACTCAATAAAATTCGTATTTTGTGCACAAATAGAGTAATTTCTCTAATAAATGATGATAAGAAAAATACGAATGCATTAGAGATCAATTAAGCATCATGTAGGCACAAAATAGGGCTAATTAGGGGGTTAAATACGCAATATTCACTCCGAATCAGCAGTATAGTCCCCGACATATGATATGCTTTCTATTCTTATACTATTCTCATGCATTCTTGAGCTATTATTCACGGCTAATTCGAATTGAATCGATATTTGGGTCGTTCCTTGGGTATGTGTATATGGAGATTTATTGCACAATTTAGATAGTTACACCGTTTGCTAGCTCACGACCTCACTCACTCGCGCTTCACCGCGTGGACCCACGACACTTGTTTGGACTTATATTCCTGGGTTTAGTGATGTGTTTATCTCATGCTTGCTTAGCATGGTGAGTCAATTTTTGTTGGCTCTGACAGGTGATCTAGGACTTTGCTTTCTTTTTCTGTTTCTTTCTCTCTATTTTTCCCTCCGAGCTCCTACTCTCACTCGTCTTCCTCGAGGCCGAGGAAGGGTTCAGCTTGGGGGATTTTGACGTGCATTTATATTTTATATATTCACGCACGTCTTCTCCGTGATTTTCCGTTGTTTTCCGGTGTTTCGTATACATTCTTTTGTGATTTTTAGTTTTCTTTCACTTTCTTTGTGTTTTTTTTACCGTTGCAGGAGATTGCCAGTGCTGGGGACATATAAAGCAAATATCATGATTCCCCGGAGCAATGGGAGGTGCCATGCGCGATCCTGAGGGCCAAACGTTGAAGAATATCATATTTCAGCCCTCAACCGATCGGGTGGACAGACCCATCCGATCGGTTCGTGCACGAGTATCCTACCCGGACAGAAGCAGCAGTGAAGAAGAGCCCACCCGATCAGTTCAGCGATCGGGTGGTGTCGATCGTGCTCTCTGTCTTTTGGAGCTGAATTCCAACCGATCGGGTGAAAACTCACCCGATCGGTTCATCTGTAGCCAAAGTTTCCCAGCTCATGACCCGATGACTCACCCCATCGGTTAAGCGATCGGTTGAAGTATCTGAAGAACCGAAGGCCAAGTCAACCGTCGACTCACCCGATCGGTTGATGCTTCAATCGATCGGGTGGTCGTGTATTCTATATATAGCCCTAGGTTTTTTTCCCAGAACGAGATCCCCTTTCCTAAAACTGTCTTTTTGGGATTTTTGGCGGCTGCGAATTTATTTTGTTTTGTAAGTTCTCTGGTTGTCTTGATACTTTGATATTGTGTTCTTAATACTATTTTCTCCATATTTCTATTGCTCGATCTTGATTTCAATGGTTATATTTTGGTCTGTTGCTCTTTTTGCAATGAATCGTGAGTAGTTTCCTAATCTGGGACATTGGTGGAAGCCCCTTCGTGGGTTCTCCCTAGAACGACCATAGGATTAGGGTTTAGATAGGATATAGGAATTTAGATGGTTACGCGGGGCGTTTCATTGTCATTGGCGGGAGAAAGACCGCCTTTGACCGTCAGGCCAAGGGAAAATAAAACTGGCGTTTGATCCCCTAGCCACAGCTTACACCCCTAGCGTAGACATTGAATCCTAGCGTGTGGGAATGGCAGGATGAAATGTCGGGAGCAATCGTTGCGAGCTTAGTTCTCCCGGAGTCGGTCGGTGTTAATGGTCATGGGAATGCCCACCGTCCGAACCCGAGTATACCTAGTGTATCATCCTGGGCATCGACCGGAATATCGCGCCCATGGGACGCTAGGTATCACTTTTAGAGGCAACGTCTCACCACTAAACCCTAGAATCCAATCGAATTCCTATCTGTCGGTCGTGATAGAGAGGACACATGATAGGGTGGAAACCAAGGTCCTAGATTCCTTTTTATATCTTACATCTTTAGTAGTATCATTTCGTGACAACCCATCTAGATATAGAGTTAGCTCACCCACCGAGTGATCCGGATCCTGTCTGACAACAAGTACACCACACGCCTCCCCGTGTTCGACCCCCAAGCCACGCTACAACACCGTGCGCTTGCGGTTATAAATATTTAAATCTGGTATCCCCGTTCCGACTACACATTGCTAAATCTAGGAGACGTCAAGCTTTATGACGCCGTAGGCAACGTGCTTGTTTCTTTTAGGACCCTGTGAACCCTCGAGACTAGTTCACATCCTTACCACGTGATCATTTTCACATTCTTCACCCTTTTTAATTTTACTTAGACATATTGTGTACATTGTGTATATCCGTTGTAGAGGGTAGGTAGACTATGTCTCCATACCGCCATTATCATTTCTTATCTCTCCGTTCATACAACTTGTGCTATTAACGTGCTCTCTATCCTTGCGGTCCTCTCTCTTTCTTTTTCTTACAGGTTTTCTGCTCTACAGCAAGAATGTCGTGTGCCGTTTCAGGCGATATCTGGGCACATGCACACCACGTCAGCTGTTTGGCCCAGAGTCTTACAGAATCTATGAACACTTCCAGCATCCTATCCTTCCTGTCAGCCGCAGTAGAAAATCAACAAAGGAATCTTGACATCCAGCAACATCCAGACACAACACTCTTTTTCCCTTCCGATGAAGCGGAGCTTATTGACATGCCCAGTACCGACTTCAGTGAGGGAGAGCCATACGCCTATGGGGAGACTTGTCTGGAGGAACCTATGTCAGGGTTTGTGGAGTACAGTGAGCAGGAACCTGTCCCTTCCTTGCAGACTTCTACGGGGTACCATGAAACTTGGGACCACGATGGCAGTAGAGGTGGTGGTGAAGAGCCGACTACTATTGAGACTTGCTTTCATGTCGAAGCATTTTTGCTGGATAGTGGTCACACATTTGAGATGGAACCAGAGTCTTCCTCCATGTGCTTTACACCACCATACAAACCTTCGCCCCACGAACCCATGGTTGAAGGTGAAGTTCCGGATGTTGACATCCCGGAACTCCAGGAAGAGGCGCTTTCATTGGAAGATGCACAGCTTGAGAAATACGCATCGGGGCCACACGAAGTCGAGATGAAGGAGTTGCCCCCGGGACTGAAGTATGAATATTTGGAGGAGGATTCGATGCAGCCAGTCATAGTGAACTCCTCGCTACCCGAAGACCAAATGACCAAACTACTTGATGTTCTAAAAATTTTTAAGAATGTTTTTGGGTATGCAATTGAAGACCTGAAGGGAGTGAGCTTGGGGCTTTGCTCGCATAGGATATTGCTTGAAGATGAGCAAGCCTCTTCCATCGAGCCACAACGAAGATTGAACCCCATCATGATGGAAGTAGTCAAGAAAGAGATTGTTAGACTCCTCCAAGCCGGAATTATCTACCATATTTCCGATAGTCGTTGGGTTAGCCCGGTGCATGTTGTGCCCAAGAAGGGAGGAATGACTGTCATTCGTAATGAGAAAAACGAGCTTATACCCACGAGGACCGTCACCGGATATCGGATGTGCATCGATTACCGGAAATTGAACAAGGCCACAAGGAAAGATTACTATCCTCTCCCTTTTATTGATCAGATGCTCGAAAGACTGGCCAAGCATGACTACTTCTGCTTTATGGATGGGTTCTTAGGCTTTCTGCAAGTCCCCATCCATAATGATGACCACGAAAAGACAACTTTTACTTGTCCATTTGGTACGTATGCTTACAGGAGGATGTCGTTTGGGCGTTGCAACGCTCCAGCTACATTTCTAAGATTGATGTTCGTAATTTTCTCGGATTACTCCCAGGATATAATGGAGGTCTTCATGGATGATTTTTCCGTCTATGGCACGGAGTTCGACTCGTGTCTCTGCAATCTGACTAAAGTCCTGAAAAGGTGCCAAGATAAAGGGCTAGTTCTAAATTGGGAGAAATGCCACTTTATGGTCCAAGAAGGAGTCGTATTGGGGCACATAATTTCTTCAAGAGGGATTGAGGTGGACAAGGCAAAGGTAGAAGTGATCAAAAAGCTTCCGCCTCCACTTAACCTTCGGGGAGTCCGTGGTTTCTTAGGGCATCGAGGTTCTACCGCTGGTTCATAAAGGACTTCTCTAAAATTTCTAGGCCCTTGACTCAGCTCCTCGTGAAGGATACACCTTTTGTCTTCGATGACGAGTGTATGGAAGCCTTCCGCCTTTTGAAGCAAGCCCTTATTTCCGCACATGTGATTCAACCGCCCAACTGGAGTCTACCCTTCGAGTTAATGTGCGATGCTAGCGACTAAGCAGTTGGGGCCGTCTTTGGGCAAAGGAAGGACAAAAATCTGCATGTCATATACTATACGAGCATGACCCTCGACAAGGCCCAAAGGAATTATACGACAACGGAGAAGGAATTGCTAGTAGTCATCCATGCCATGGATAAGTTCCGATCGTATCTTGTGGGTGCCAAGGTAATCATGCACACCGATCATGCCGCCCTCAAATACCTTTTGAGCAAGAAGGAAGCCAAGCCGTGCCTCATAAGGTGGATACTCCTCCTCTAGGAATTCGACTTGGAGATCAAGGACAAGAAAGGGGCGGAGAATGTCGTTGCCGACCACCTATCTAGGTTGCCTACTCTCGATCCGGATGCCACTCCTATTGATGACTCACTGCCTAACGAGCATCGTTTCTCTATCTCTTCTGTCTGGACCCCATGGTACGCTGACATCGCGAACTACCTAGCATGTGCCATTGTGCCTCACAATGTGAGTTACCAACAAAAGAAGAAGTTCTTCCACAAAGTCCAGAAATTTTATTGGAATGAACCCTATCTTTACAAGACTTGCATTGATGGGGTGATACGGAGGTGTATTCCCGAAACAGAGGCGACCTCCATAATTTCTCACTGCCATGATCAACAATGTGGAGGGCATGCGAGTACATATAAGACCACAGCGAAGATCCTTCAGAGTGGATTCTACTGGTCGACTCTCTTCAAGGACACCTATGCTTATGTCCAAGCCTGCGACAAATGCCAGAGGACGGGGAACATATCCAAGAGAAACGAAATGCCTCAGCACTACATCTTGGAAGTCGAGATCTTCGATGTTTAGGGAGTTGACTTCATGGGGCCGTTTCCTTCTTCATCTGGGAACCAGTACATTTTGGTGGCAGTAGACTATGTATCCAAATGGGTAGAGGCGATAGATAGCCCCATAAATGATTCCCGGGTGGTGGCCAAATTCTTTAAAAACAACATCTTCCCGAGGTTCGGCGTGCCTCGAGTCTTAATCAGCGATGGGGGAAGCCACTTCATAGAAAAGAAATTCGAAACCCTTTTGAAGAAGTATGGAGTGCAGCATCGAATCGGGCGTGCTTACCACCCGCAAACTAGCAGCCAAGTGGAAGTTTCAAACAGAGAGATAAAGAGTATCCTGGAGAAGACTGTGGCCAGCTCTAGGAAGGATTGGTCATCTAAACTTTCTGATGCACTCTGGGCCTACAGGACCGCGTTTAAGACTCCGATCGGCACGACCCCGTACCGACTTGTCTACGGAAAGGCATGTCATCTACCCGTTGAATTGGAGCATAAGGCATTCAAGGCTGTCAAGAACCTGAACTTCGATGCCAAGGAGGTAGGGAGCCACCGAAAACTCTAGCTGAATGAACTTGACGAGATCCAGCTTGACGCTTACGAGAACGCCAGGATCTATAAGGAGAAGTTGAAGCGGTGGCACGACCGGCGCATCCTGAAGAAAGAATTCAAGGAAGGAGACTTAGTTCTCCTATTCAATTCAAGATTGAGGATTTTTCCGGGGAAACTCAAATCTAGGTGGTCGGGACCCGTCCGAGTCACCAAGGTCTTCCCCCACGGAGCAGTTGAGATCATGGGAAGGGAAGAATCCTTTAAAGTCAACGGGCAGCGTTTAAAGCATTATACAATCAGCTGGCCCGCAATCTCACAGCGGGAAGTCCAACGACCAACGACTCTGCTGCAAACCCTCCGAATACGAATTGAGCACAAACTGAGGAGTCGAGCAAACGACTTTAAACAATAGCGCTTCATGGGAGGCAACCCATGTTCTGAACTTTTTTCGTTGTTTATAGGATTAGTTTACTAATTTTCACGAATAAATTGTACTATGGGAGTTTTCGTTGGGGGACTTAGACAACTTTTTGTATTGGTGCAGGAAATTACCCCCACCCGATCAGTTCATGCATCAACCGATCGGGTGGCCAGTATCAGAAGACGGCCAGTATTAGAACGTAAGTCAACCTATCGGGTGGCATATGCGGATGATTTGGTGGCAGATCAGGTGATGACTACAGAGCTCTCAGGAATTTTGGTGAAAAACCAATCGATCGGTTGAGTTGAAGCTGTGATCGGGCGGCAGACCGGGTGGAGAGGACAGAACTCTCGGAAAATTTAGGGAGAACAGAACTCTCACCAGATCAGTTCACCTGTAGCCGCTTTCCAACAAGAAATTTTCGAAGACGACCCACCCGATCGGGTGAACTCTCACCCAATCGGTTCGCCTAACCCTATATATATACTACCCCGTACCCGACCTCATTCTCCCGACTTCCAAATTCAATTCGCACGGTCCATCTCTCTTTCCTCTCAATCGATCTCTTTCCTCACTCCCACTACTCCCAATCACTTTTCCCCACTTATTCCCACGCTTCCCCCACCATCAAAACCCTCCCATTGACCACATTCACCTGCAAATCACCCTAACCCTAACCCTAGCCCCCAATTTTCGAAATTTCAGTTCTTGTTGGTTTAGCAAGTGGCGGCTCCCTAAATCACTCCATCATACAGCGTGGGATCTCTCGGGAGCTTGGACTTGCATCCTTATCGGGTAACCACTTTTCAAACTTTATGTTTCTTTTCTTATGTGCAATGTCTTGAATTTGTGTCTGCCTACTACGTCTGTTTTATCGTCATCGTAGACATCCTCCCCCACATTATTGTTCTTCCTCTGCATCATTACCATGTCTAGGAAGGGAAAAGAGCCAGCATCATCATCACGCAAACACAACTTGCATGTCCCTTTTCCCCCTTCTTACCTTGGCATTTCTCCTTTATCTGAAGAACAATCCGCACGTTTGCACGCCCTTCTTCATCGCCCCATGCGACCTACCCTTTTTGCTGATCGCCCCACACTGGAATCTCTCAGACTTTTTAGAGGCATCACCAAACTTTTCGAATGCATCGGGTGCGATTTCCTTCTGTGTGCTCACGCCCACACACATCGAAATCTCACACTCGAGTTCCTTTGTCCTCTCGAAGTGTTCGATTGAGGATTCACGTTCCGCGCTTTCAATACCGACTTTTCCATGAATTTTGCCGAGATTAACAATTCGATGAATTTCCCTCACCCCGATCATTATGTTGAATGCTCAACCCATGATCGGTCTGATATCTATTCTTACTTTCGAGACGATGGTGTTTGGCAACGATTCACCCGGTATACCACCTTTCCATCGAGTGCACTTGCCTCCTACATCATACACACATGTTACCGCTTCGCCCACTGCCTCTTTGCCAACACCATCTTTTCCCGTGTGGATGTTTCCACAGTGTCTAGGGATGAGCTTTTCTTTCTTTATGCCATGTCTCACGACAGGATCCGTGGACATGACCCATTGCCCATTAATACCGCCCATTGGATCATCCACGAGATTTTATCTGTTAGCCATGCAACTTTCGGACCAATTTGTTGTGGTGGGATGATCACCCTGACTGTCAGTCATGTTTTGAGGCTACTGTCCGACCTCCAAATTTTACCGGGACGCACCTGTATCGATCACGACTACTTGATCGATATTGGTATGATCACTCCTTTCGGTCGCAAACGTGCAGTCTACCTTTATGTCCTGACAATACTCCTTTCGCCATCCTTCCACCATCATCTTTTGAACGGATCCCAATTCGCACTTCTCATTTACCGTGGGAGTTCTATCCGGATCCTTGGTATTCCACACCAGTACATATTCCACCCTTGGATCCTCCAGATTGGCACCCGTGTGTCGGTTCACCCGGAGCCATCATTATTCACCACGACCCACCAATCAATTTTGACCCACCTATGATCCAGCCCGTTGCCCCTCCTACTCCTATCGGCACTCCCTCTCCATCGTCCACACCATCATCTTTCGTCCACTATTCACCTCCTTCTTCACCATCCCCCTACAGTTCCTCCGATGACAGCTCCGACTGATTTTTCCCTAGCTATTTTTTCCGATTCACAACGATCAAATCTTTTCTCTAGCATTGTCATGATCAGCTTGGGGGAAATCAATTTTTGTGCATGTTGTCGTGTCATGTCATTGGTATGTGTTTGTTTATAGGTTTTCGTGTACATGTGTTTTCTGTAGTTGTTTCGAGTGTCTATTTTCTTTATTTTCTATTTCGCCTTGTGTGTCTTTCTTCTTTATCTTCTTTTTGTGTCGGTGCATACTTCCCTCCCATTTTCGTTGCCCTACCATATTTACTATTATTGCATTGAGGGCAATGCAAGATTCAGCTTGGGGGAGTCGCACTTTGTGCATCAGTTTTATCTTTTTCACCGTTTTTGAGTCGTTTTCATCGTGTTTTTATTTTTCTTCTTATCCTTTTGTTCTCCCTCTCCTAGAGATGACCCCAAATGATGAATTGCCACGGAACCACACACACACACTTAGCTTAGCTACGATAATCACTTTCACTAACCCTAGGAAGCCGTGTCCTATTGCATTTCATGCTTCGTGGGTTCGCTTTGCTTTTGTGTGAGTTGTTTGTCGTAGCTAGCTAGTTGGTGTACTTCTACTTTGTGATTTTGTTTTTATATACATGTCCTTGGTTAACCCCTAGACTATCATGCTTCAGTTTCGAATATGCGGTATTTTGCCTCCACTGTCTGCTTCTCTATGCATGAATAATATATATAGCTTCTCTATCATGTTTGTGAGCATCTATTGGCAAGATACACCAAGAACGAAGTCCTTGGCCGGCTCACCAGAACGGTCCTAGCTTCTGTCGTCTGGCATCTTTGGGGAGAACGCAATAAAAGACAATTTGAAAATATTGAAAAGCCAACAACTACTCTCTTTGAGTACATTGCGGCCTCTGTTAGAATCGTGCATCGTAACGAAGATGACGCAGAGGAAGATGCGCGAGAAGCCCTCGAGAACTGTGATATTCTTGATAATGGGTAGGTTGTTTGGGTCAATGGTCACTGTGGACGGCCTACTGTTGTTGGTTTTGTTTTTTGAGTGACTTCGGGTTTGTTGTAATGTTGGGTGGTTGGTTTCATAGAACTTGGAATTGATAGTGATGAGTGACGACGCTTGTGTCCTTTCCTCATCCTATTAATGACAGGTGTCCATGACCACCACTATGTAATTTTGTACACAATTTATATAGCTTCGAGTTTATCTTTCAATATATATATATATATATATATATATATATATATATATATATATAGGATTATCTCTGGATAATGTCGGGAACTATTTCCTTGCACATTTTGGTGGGAAAAGTGTTCAAAGTGTGATTGCTAAAACTGTTCTTTCGGCTGCTGTGTGGCACATCTGGAGGGAGAGGAACAGGAGAATATTTGATAAGGAAGAAAGAGTGAAGACTTTACTCTTTGAGGAGATTGCCGCGGATATGAGGGTGGCTTTGAATAACCTAGAGCCTTCTAGTGAAGGGGAAGCTTCTGTGTTGGCCAACTGGACTTTCAGAGACAATGGCTAGGATTTTTGGGTTTGCCTTTTTAAATTTCTCTGGACCACTTCGGTGTTTCCTCTATGTCTCATGTCTTTTCCCTGTGTGTGTATTTTGGAGTATCCTATGTTGATATTTAGGGTGTGATTTGGAAAGGGACCTCTAGTGGGGAGTGACGACGCTTGTGTCCTATCCTCTCCCTAGTGTTTCCCCTTTCCTTTCACTTTCCTATTTTTTGTATATACTTTCGTGTATTTTACACTTATTAATAAATGATCAATATATATATATATATATATATATATATATATATATATATATATATATATATATATATATATATATATATATATATATATATATATGGGTAAAGTGTTCCTAGGGTGACTCCTTAAATTCAATCTAAGGAGTCGCCCCCATTTTCCCCATATCCCACATTTTTTTCGGAATTTTTGTCATGGGGTTGTTTTTCACCTCATGGATGATCAACATACCAAAAATCAATTCATTCCAATACTTTTAGAGCCTACATCTACCCCTTGCAACTTCATGGGTTTTCAGCACGTTTTCAGACCGTTGAAGTTGTAAGGGTTAGATGGTGGCTCTAAAAGTATTGGAATGGCTTGATTTTTGGTATGTTGATCATCCATGAGGTGAACAACAACCCCATAAAAAATAAAATCTAAAAAAATTGTGGGATATGAGGGAAAATGGGGGCGACTCCTTAGATTTAATCTAAGGAGTCACCCTAGGAACACTTTACCCTATATATATATATATATATATATATACTACGCTTCAATTCGCATGTGTCGGGACTCTACCAATAGGACTAGGATAACCCATTTTGCTTATGCTCTGATTCGCGAAAATTTTTCTTTTGCCCAAGTGTTTAGAATTCGATTTCTTTTTTGTTTTACTTGGTGCAAATCCCCTTGTCGTGTATCGTTCTTCCACTTGGGAGACTACACAAATGTATAGTCCAAAATCCAAAAATCCAAGAAGAAAAAAAGAGAGAAGAAAAAAATTCAAAAAGAAAAAAAAGAAAAAAAGTATGTATAGCCAAAAAAATCCAAAAAAAATAATACAAATTCCCAAAACCCAAAAAATTCCCGTTGTGAATATTATTCCTATCCACCGTGAATAAAGGGAATGCGAGAATTTGCACCAAGTGTTCTACTCCACGCCTTCTCAACCTCCTTTGTTTTCGAACACACTTGGTATATGAATTTTCTAGCGATTATCTAGGTAATAGTGCGGTGATCTTCTAACTCCTAGCAGTATAGTCCCCGACATATGATATGCTTTCTATTCTTATACTATTCTCATGCATGCTTGAGCTATTATTCACCGCTAATTCGAATTGAATCAATATTTGGGTCATTCCTTGGGTATGTGTATATGGAGCTTTATTGCACAATTTAGATAGTTACACCGTCTGCTAGCTCACGACCTCACTCAATCGCGCTTCACCGCATGGACGCACGACACTTGTTTGGTCTCATATTCCTGGGTTTAGTGATGTGTTTATCGCATGCTTGCTCAGCATGGTGAGTCAGTTTTTGTTAGCTCTAACCGGTGATCTAGGACTTTGCTTTCTTTTTCTGTTTCTTTCTCTCTATTTTTCCCTCCGAGCTCCTACTCTCACTCGTCTTCCTCGAGGACGAGGAAGGGTTCAGCTTCGGGGATTTTGACGTGCGTTTATATTTTATATATTCACGCATGTCTTCTCCGTGATTTTCCGTTGTTTTCCGGTGTTTCGTATACATTCTTTTGTGATTTTTAGTTTTCTTTTACTTTCTTTGTGTTTTTTTGCCGTTGCAGGAGATTTCCAGTGCTGGGGACATATAAAGCAAATATCATGATTCCCCGGAGCAATGGGAGGTGCCATGCGCGATCCTGAGGGCCAAACGTTGAAGAATATCATATTTCAGCCATCAACCGATCGGGTGGACAGACCCATCCGATCGGTTCGTGCACGAGTATCCTACCCGGACAGAAGCAGCAGTGAAGAAGAGCCCACCCGATCAGTTCAGCGGTCGGGTGGTGTCGACAGTGCTCTCTGTCTTTTGGAGCTGAATTCCAATCGATCGGGTGAAAACTCACCCGATCGGTTCATCTGTAGCCAAAGTTTCCCAGCTCATGACCCGATGACTCGCCCCATCGGTTCAGCGATCGGTTGAAGTATCTGAAGAACCGAAGGCCAAGTCAACCGTCGACTCACCCGATCGGTTGATGCTTCAATCGATCGGGTGGTCGTGTATTCTATATATAGCCCTAGGTTTTTTTTCCAGAACGAGATCCCCTTTCCTAAAACTGTCTTTTTGGGATTTTTGGCGGCTGCGAATTTATTTTGTTTTGTAAGTTCTCTGATTGTCTTGATACTTTGATATTGCGTTCTTAATACTATTTGCTCCATATTTCTATTGCTCGATCTTGATTTCAATGGTTATATTTTGTTGTGTTGCTCTTTTTGCAATGAATCGTGAGTAGTTTCCTAATCTGGGACATTGGTGGAAGCCCCTTCGTGGGTTCTCCCTAGAACGACCATGGGATTAGGGTTTCGATAGGATATAGGAATTTTAATGGTTACGCGGGGCTTTTCATTGTCATTGGCGGGAGAAAGACCGCATTTGACCGTCGGGCCAAGGGGAAATAAAACTGGCGTTTGATCCCCTAGCCACAGCTCACACCCCTAGCGTAGACATTGAATCCTAGCGCGTGGGAACGGCAGTATGAAATGTCGGGAGCAATCGTTGCGAGCTTAGTGCTTCCGGAGTCGGTCGGTGTTAATGGTCATGGGAATGCCCACCGTCCGAACCCGGGTATACCTAGCGTATTATCCTGGGCATCGACCGGAATATCGGGCCCATGGGACGCAAGGTATCACTTTTAGAGACAACGGTTCACCACTAAACCCTAGAATCCAATCGAATTCCTATCTGTCGGTCGTGATAGAGAGGACACATGATATGGTGGAAACCAAGGTCCTAGATTCCTTTTTATATCTTACATCTTTAGTAGTATCATTTCATGACGACCCATCTAGCGATAAGGCTAGCTCACCCACCGGGTGATCCGGATCCTGTCTGACAACAAGTACACTACATGCCTCCCCGTGTTCGACCCCCAAGCCACACTACAACACAGTGCGCATACGCTTATAAATATTTAAATCTGGTATCCCCGTTCCGACTACACATTGCTAAATCTAGGGGACGTCAAGTAGACAGAACACCAGTTTTTGAGGATTTTCTACAGGGAATATCCCTCGACTGAGTGACATTTTCACTCGACCGAGTGTGTCGCCAGTCCAAAATTGAAAACTAGGGTTTGCTTAGGTCTGAGGGCATTTTGGTCAGCTTTTTCCTAGGTTTTTGAGTTAGTAAAAAATAGGTAGTTTTATGAGCCTAAAAAAGGAGAGACCATACGACTAGAGATTTTAGAGAAGACTCTGCTTTATTTTGCTTTAGTTTTTGAATTGGAGAGCTAGTTGTTGAATTTCTTGTTGGATTGAATCTTGGAACTCATTGGTTTGTCTAAACTCTTGTTGTTTCTAGTTTTTATGATTATTTCTTGTCTATATCTTTTGTCTATGATGATTTCTATCGCATCTATCAATTTTATTTCTTTGATCATGAATACTTGTGAGTAGTCTCTTTGCTCTAAGGCAAATGGATGAACCCTATGGATTTAGAGCTTGATATGTGAAATCTATTGAAAACCCATGTTGCTAAACTTATTTTACGGTTAGATTATGGTTTATCTACTGCGAATAGCTAGGGATTTCTACTTAGATCTTGAGAGCTCGAGAGAAGATCTTGATCTATAGGAAGCACTAGATATTTGATTTAGATCTATAATTGAGATATCCTCGAATTGGTGCGCGAGAGTGACCAAAGCTAACATCTTTATTATATTTCTATGATTATATTCACCTTTACGATGGTAAGACGAATACGAACCATCATAATCTAGATTCGAACTTACGGTGCACGAGAGTGAACTTGGGTTAAATTGAATTATATTATCGATCTTAATGCTAATAATTTAGACTAGGCTTACACAAGAGAGAGGATCTAGCTTAAGTTATCATAGACTTGCTTAGCACGAGAGCGTGCGCTAGTTCTCAATATAGTTACAACAATTTTAGCCTAAATTAGGAGTTAGTAATATGGAAGTTCATATTTACATTGATACTTGAAAACCTATAGTGGGGATTCCCTAGTCCTAGACATTCTTATTAATTGAATTTATAACCGATATTTTTATACGTTCGTGACACACATATTCCTTCACCATTGTTCCATCTCTGCTAAGTGACCAAGGTAATACCAACAATTCCTCCCCTTGATTCGATACCCTCTCACCACTTAACCATGCGCTTGCGGTAAAACTACATTTTTGGGTATACATCCCAACGCGATCAAGTTTTTGGCGCCGTTTCTGGGGAGGTGACGGTATTTTATTCTTTTTTGGTTACTTTTTATTTTCCTCTATTGTGCTAACATTCTCTGCAGATTCTCATTCTATGTGCATGAACACACACAAGGGCTATTGACAGCTTGACATTCTTCGATCCTGAAATTGAGCAAATTGCAAGGAAGCTTAGAGCAGAGAAGATGCATATTCTAGAGAACAACAAGATGGCAGCTGAAAATAATGCCACGAGGAATATCAAAGTTATTTCTATCAGAGACCAACTTAATCCAAACAACTTTGCTACATCATCCATTCTCATGCCAGAATTGCCACCAGACAAGAACTTTGAGCTGAAGACAGGATTAAGAGTGCTGATGCAATAAGATCCTTTTCATGGGAATGCACATGAGAATCCACATTACCATATTCAGATGTTCTTGGCAAAATACACTACTTTTCAGGTTCCCAATGTATCAGAGGATGCCATCCGTCTGTGGCTTTTTCCTTTCACACCCAAGGACAAGCCTTTGTATTTGCAAAGGTCACATGCAAATGCTACCTTCACTACGTGGGACGATCTTGCAAGTGTCTTCATCAACAAGTATTATCCTCCATCGAAGACTGTCAGATTGAGGAATTCTTTGATGTCATTCTGACAAGGACACCAAGAATCTTTATACGAGGCGTGGGAGCGATTTAAAGATCTTCAACACCAATGCCCCCATCACAGCATCGATGATTTGGAGTCGATCCATAGCTTCTACAATGGTCTGAAACCGGACACCAAGATAATCATAGATGCCACCGATAATGGGGAAACATTAGAAAAGACTCCTAAAGATGCCACTGCACTACTTGAAGAGATGGCCTCTAATAATCAATAATGGGCCGATGAGAGATGCCAATCATCGTCATCGTCAAAACCTGCTAGCATTTATGAGGCAAAAGCAGTGCCGGACTTGACTGGGAGGTTTGATGCTCTATCTAGAGTGGTAGAGAGGATTGAGAAGAAGTTGAGTGAGCCATCTAGTGCTCAAGATACATCATCCGATGGGAGTGTGGGTGACTGGCAAGGTCAATACCAAGTCATGTACGTTGGAGCTGATACGAATGAGGAACCTAGTGAGTGATTCGGAGTGAATACTGTATATTTACTCCCCCTACTATTGGTGTTTTGCGTAGATACTATGCATAATTGTACTCTAATATGCATATTGACATATAAATAATGAATTCTTGAGTATAGATTTTATTTCTGCATGAAACCATGTTCTAAAAGCTTATTTGTGCATTTCATGATTTTACATATTTTTCTAAATTTTTCAAGAGAAAGAAGAATGGAGAAATCAAATTAATAGAGAAGTGGACCTAGAGCCAGTACAGTCGACTGTCCTTACAACAACAGTCGCATGTCTTCTCAAAGCCCTGCCTGTTGCAAACTGGAGTGCAACACAGACGCCTGCAGAAGGATTGACAGGCGCCTGTGCGACTGTACAGGTGCCTGTTCTTTCAACAGCAGTCGCCTGTTTTATCTTCTCCTGAAGGTTGGAAAAAAACCAACTTTTTGTTAATTTAGCTACAGTTACAGCAGGCGCCTGGAGCATAAAAGACAGGCGCCTGTGTCCCTCACAGTCGCATGTAATCTTCAAGGCAGGCGCCTACCAGGAGAGCCCCTAGATTTTGCATGTTTTGCAAAGACCACACAGTCGACTTCCCGGACAATGGTAGTCACCTGTCGTTAGCGCCTGGCTGTTGGTCGACAGTTGCCTGTCGTGGATTTTTCTACCAAATCTGGGTTGCGATAAATGGGTTTTTTCTTAACCCAATTTCTTCCTATTCGCTGTGAGCCATTGGATGCTTCTTTGGAGGGTTAGGATGCAATCCCTTAGGGGTTTAAAACCCCTAAACTCTGATGTAATGGGAATGAATCTCTATCTTTCTCTCTTATGTTTTCTTCTTCATCCTAGAGGCTAGGTTTAGGGCTTGGAGGCCATTGAACCTAGGAGAGCCTGGAGGAGCTTCAAGGAAAGGGAATGCTAGGTTTTTAGGGCTTCTTGGTGATCTCTTCCCCTTTCCTTGAATCATTTGAGCTCTATTATTTTGTAATGAATATTATTGAATGATTGTTGAATGATAGTGCGAATAATTGAATAGTTGTTTGACTTCTGGCTTATAATGAATGTTTATTTGCTTTTCTTGAAAGATTATCAAGTTTCTTTCATTATGAAGCCTAGAGCCATTGGTGTGTGGATTGGGATTAATTAGGGTTTGTGTGGTTGATTAGTAATTATTCATTTCTTGCATTTAATGGACCTAGCATACCTTGAAATGGATGCTAGTAGTATAGATTGATGGGTTGTGCCCTATGTTTAATTGAATCATGTGTTACTCTTGGTGGGGCCGTAGAACGGCGGTGTACCTTAAGGGTCACACCTACGTGCACTATCCTTGCATTCTATTGGCACAGATGCAAGGATCGATTCATGAGTTTAAGTTAGGGATCTCAACCCACTAATCAACACATCAATAAGTCATGCATTACCCTTGGTGTGGCCGTAGAACGGCGGTGTGCCTTTGGGGCATTACCTATGTGCACAACCATCGCATACCATGAAATGGACGCGAGGGTTGATTCATTTGGAATGAACCTATTGCTAATCCACCAATAAACCGAATGACATCTAATTCCACACACTCTTCCTTGCTTGCCTAGCCTCCTACTTTGGTCTCCACCCTACATACCTTAGGCTTGGCTCGACCGTATCACCCCACACTTCCACTAACCACACTTGTTAGTTTAGTAGGTTGTACCAACACTTTTAGCATTCCTTAGCCGATTGAGATTGTGATTATGAAACGAATTGTCTCTGTGGATTCGACCCCGTACTCACGGGTTTATATTGCATTTGACACTCCTTCTCTTGGGAGGAGAGCGTGTGCATCCTATTTGGATTGTGCATGCCCTCGACGTGCAACCATTTGGCGCCATTACCAGGGACAATGATTTTCGCATTGATCGGCCCTCGGATACACACCTGGGAGGCACAGTCATAGTCTTACCGCAAGCACACGGTGTGGTGGCGAGCGGGTATCGAACACGAGGAGGACTAATGACGGTACTCTATTTTTATCACAAAGCTATTGGTGGAAGGATGGTTTGTAAAATGTTGTTGTCACAGTCGTTCAATTAACAATTCAAATTCAATATAATAAAGGCGTCTAGGGCTAGGGAATCTCCACTACAGATCGTCATTTATCTTTGTGAATCAAAAATCTTAATGTTGCAAGACTTGAATTGAGGTGACCTAGTCGTAACTGAATAAAGAACCAAGCTCACGCTCTCGCGCTATTGCCGGTCTATAGTGACCTAGGTTAGGGCCCACTCTTGTGCAAACCCTAACCTAATGCACTAGCATTAGGATCGACATCATCGTTTAATCGCTCCTCGAGCCCACTCTCATGCAAACTTGAGTTACAATCTAGGTTGTGATAGTTCGTATTCGTCCAATCTCTTGCAAACGAATATGAGTATAGATTCATAATAAAAATCCTAGCTTTGGTCCAATCTCTTGCAAACCAAGTCTAGAGAATTTCGATTATAAACCAAAATTGAATATCTAGGCCTTCCCATCGATAGGAATCCAATCTCTTGCAAACAATTCATAGCTATCCGTGATAAATCAATCACAACCTAACCTTCTATCAATTCTAGCAACAAATAAATTCGTTCATCACAATTCTAAAATTGAATCCATAGGGTTCATCCCTGTGCACTAGAACAGCAAAACTACTCACGGATTCATCATAGCAATAGCAAAATAGTTGAATGAAAACATATAGCAATGAAGAATTGAAGGAGAGCAAATCATAAAAATGAGAAATTTCAATAGAAATAACAAACCAAATCTTTGTTCTTCAATCTCCAAAGGGTAATTACAATTAGAATTAAGCTATAACCTAATGTCTGGCCTCCTCCTAAACTAGGATGAAAAACAGGCTTAAATACAAGTCAAAACGACCAAAAAAATCCTGACAGATTTGCCCCAGGAGCATTCCAGAACCCTAGTTGACGATACAGGCAGACTGCGCCACTCGGCCGAGTAGAAAATGTCACTCGACCGAGTGACAGACCCAAATAAAATAGAGAAGTCGGGGGTCTTGTCTTCTTGGCATCTACGTCACTCGGCCGAGTAGAGTTTGTCACTCGGTCGAGTAGACTTCCTTACTTGGCTAAGTGAGTCTTGTGCTGTGCTCCCCAGAAATCCAGGCGTGTTTTACCTTCAGGAGGTTCTGACTCACTCGGGCGAGTGGATTTCTCCACTCGGCCAAGTGGGATCATTCACTCGGTCGAGTGGGCTGTGACTCCAGGCATGTTTGTATCAGTTGTACTCGGCCAAGTACGTCCCTTCACTCGGCAGAGTGAACTGCGTACTCGGCCGAGTGGCCTGTTTCTGGAGTCATATCTTCTCCTCCTCGCTTCCTCGTCGATTCTATTGGACTTCTTCTTCTTTCGCTCATCCTCTAACGCTGCTAGCTCTTTGATAGGGCCATGGGCGATGCTCCGGTATGCGTGCAAGTTCCTTGGTCTCATTTATGCTCCAGATCGCTTCATATTTCCAGAAATCCGACAAAAACAAGAAATAGTGAAAGCAACGCGATATCGTCAAATAATCGTGAAAAGCGCTATATGGGCGATCAAAATGATATGCAAACATGCAAAAAAGGTGTAAAATATAGACCGATCAAAATCCCCCAAGCTTGCCTCTTACTCGTCCTCGAGGAAGATGAGTAAAACGACGAACCCGGTGGATAAAAATAAGAAAAACGAAAAAGAAAAATAGAATAGAAAACGAAGGAGGAAGTGTTAGATCATCTTCTTAGGACATGGAGTTGCTTACTCAAATAGTGTATGATGAATAAAACATGCCAAAGATTTTTACCTCGATATCATATCATATTTAGGTGCATTCGATATAGAAACCAAGAACGTCAAAACGATATGAAATATGAAATCATTCTAGAACTAGCATCGTCTAAGGAATCTAAAATGATATATGTAATCATAGATTGCACACTTTTTAATTGACCGCTTTCTGCTTGGAGTAAAAGAGATATCACACGTCATAAAGCAATAAGAATAGAAAGAGATGGTATTCATGAAATGCATGCCAAATTTTCAGTTCATGGACTTCGTAATACTCTAAGTAATCTCCTTAAGTATCAAAAATTACCTAGCTTAGGTCGTCATGCACATATAAGTGGTCACTCTCTCACACATCATCGGATCCCCTCCCCCAAGCCTATTTATAAGCGTGGTGGCATCAAGTAGAACAATACGACTTTTCCCAATTTTTTTGAAACTCCATAGGAATAAAGGAAAAATAAAAGAGGAAAGAAAGAAGGAAAGAGGGATTGTGTATATGCAAACGAACATCTCCTTATCTTTTGTTTTGTTTTGTTTTTTGTTTTCCTTTTTTTTCATAAACAATAGCAATCCCAAATCAAAGATAGAAAGATATGCATGTATTTTACTTTTGATTTTGGGGTAATGGAGCTTGGACGTTTTAGCATGGGGAAGATGCAAGTATAAGATTCACTGAGGGGAGATTCACCAATGATTATAAGTATAGAAATGATGTTCAAGATATGTGGAGAAAGAAAAATATGCAACGCTCAGTTCACTCTTTTGTATGTGCACGATAACTTTCAGCATGGTAATGTAATCTACTCAGTTTGATTTCAGAAAGTAAACTAATCCAGTCATATCCAAAAGGTATACATTCAATCAACCGGGAAGTCTAGCGTACAATTTCATGCAAATAGAAGTGATAGCAAACAACAAAGCAGTACTCCAAGTTTAGGCAGTCAATGCGTGAAGCTTGGTGTGTTTTCGATGAAAAGTATACTACATAAATTTTTAGACTCAGCTAATGCTAGAATTACATTCACAATCATATAGTAAAGATGAAGGTTACTATTCTCAAATGCATGGCGATTATAGCATATGATATCTGAAATAAAAACGATGGCATGACAAGAGAATATGCATATAAGAGCAAGCTAACTCCATGTCATCGTCATCACAGAGAATTCATTTCTAGCAAAAAGGATAAAAGAAATAAGGATAAAGGAAAAATAAGAACTAACTATACAAATGCAGCACACAAAAAATAAGAAAACGTGATGTATGAGAAAAAAGAAGAAAAAATGGGTGAAAATAAGTGGAAAAATGAAGAAAGGTAGAAAAATAAAAATTAAAAATAAAGAAAATAAAAATACGTGAGACACTCACTCCCCCAAGCTAAACTGCACAGTGTCCTCAATGTGCTAGGCGTGGTAAAGGACATAAATGGGAGTGGTGGGTGGGTGCGGATGCATGCATGATAAAAAGTGAAAATGAAAGAAAATTGGATTGATATGCATGTGATGAGTGCGGAATGCAAATGATGGATGTGATGAGCACACAGATCAATGGGGTGCAATATAAGGGCCCAGAAATACCTCCTCTCTCCCAGACAGATATATACATAAAGCCCAACAAAAAGTGATCAAAATATGTGGGTGAGAGGGTGGTGCAAAATCAGCAGCAAAAAATATCAATCAGAGCAACGACCAAAAATATGATAGGCATCCAGTGTGTGCCTACGCAGGTGGTCGGGCGCCAGTACCTCCCTGTAGTGGGGGAGGGGGGTGGTGGGGGTGGCGGCTGCTGAGAGATGGGACGGACAGTGGCTGGTGGAGGCTGTGGCAGGCGCGCAAGAATCTGGTTCAGGGTGACCTGAATGCCAGGTAGAAGGGCGACTCGTACCTGCACAGAGCTAACGGTGACGGTGAGAGCACGAAAATCTTCTCTGAGCCCACTGACGGCCCCCTCTACAGCATGGATGTGCTGAACGAGGGTGTCGGGAGCAGGGGCAGAGGGTCGCTCAGGTGCAGGCCGCGGATGACGCACACGGCCACCATAAACGAGTGGGACCACTAGTGGGTAAGTGTGGGGGCGGTGCTCGCTAAAAGTCGCTCAGCCTCTGTGGGAGGCTAAGACGCAGGAATGCTCTCAGAAGTGTGAGCAGCGATAGAAGATGAAACGGCGACGGAGGGCGAGAAGGGTGGATAGGTCGTAGACACAGATGTGGGGACAGACGTCACGACACTCTCGGTAAAAATAGCGACAGTAGAGACAGAGGGGTGGACGACTGTGGAGGTCATGAAATCAACAGAAAATGACTCCCCATGGGGTCGAGAAATCCGGTGAGGAAAAGGTCTCAGATGTCAAAATAAGGGAAGGCTCGCCTCTCTCAAAAACAACGGTGTGATCACTCTCAAAGCTCGCAAAAGTGATGGGGCTAGCAGTCAATGACACAGAGGTGTTGACGATGGTGGTAGTAGTAGTGGACTCAGCAAAGGTTCTCCAACACTAGCAGAAGTGTGGATAGAAGTGACGGGAGCAGGAATCAGATCAGGTGCAGGCTGATGGATTTGGATCTCCGGGGCTAGAGGGTCGAGGAGGGGCTCCTGCTGATCACCCTCGGGCTCAAGCACATACACAGCTGGGATGAGAAGGTCCATCTCTGGTCTCCACTCCCCACCTGCAGGTCCAATGTGGGTCAGAGCGGGGCTCGTAAGCACCATATAATCAGCAGCGAATGGACCGTGCAGGCAAACCCGTTGGTGATGACCATGAGGATACAACATCCTCATACGGGCCATAACGTCTATGGAAAGGGAAGTGGGGCCCGTTGGTCGAAGTAAACCAGCTAGAAGCTCAACCCCGCACATAGGAGCTAGCAGGGTAATCAGACCGCCACAACAGATCGCCGTCCTGGCGATGACAGAGGAATGATGCGGTCTAGATACCAGCTAGCAATAGCAATCTGAACGACGGGGACTAAGACGTCTGTGTCGCCCTCGAAGGCTCTCGCTCTAGTCATTACGTATAGCATATAGAGCTCAGGTGTAGACATCATCCCAGGCTCATACCTCGCAAGGAAAGTGGTCGTCGTAAGACGCTGAGCAATACGGAGGCATAGGTGGACGATAGAGGAGGCCTTGGCCCGGCTAGGGTCAAAAGTAAGTGGTGATCCCATGATCAGTGTCCAGAATGTATGTGTATCAAATGAATGAGGGGTGTGGTGTGTGGGATCAAAAGCGTGATCGGGGTCCGGAACCGGGGGTCAATGGAAAAGTGCTCGGAGCATATCGAGAGTGATCTCGCACTCACAATCCATCAGAAGAAATGTGCAACCCCTGGGAGTCCTACGAATAGAACTCAGTACCTCGAGGGTTGGGCAGACATAGGTGTCCGCCGACACCGAAAGAAAATCATGCCACCCCACATTATCATATAACTGGAGTAGCCCCTGGAATACCCCTAGGCACTCGAGATCAGTAATGTGTGCAAACCTATAGGGGACGATCGATCAATGGGCGATTCTTTCAAATCTGGCGTGGTGTGCGTCATCTCTGAAAGCGATCCCCATCGTGTCAATAGCCGGGGTGGGCTGTGCTGGTGGGGGTGGAATGGGTGCAGTAGGAGGCGGTAGTGTAGGTGGTGGTGGGCTAGGAGGCGGGGAGTCCGCTCTAGCGGAAGAAGAACCAGGATCACTGGACTTCTTCTGCTTGGCAGCGGGCTCCCGTGCACGGGACCTAGTGTGTGGAGGCATGTGGATGCCGTGAAATGTGAAAACTACCGCGAAGTTCTAATAATAAGGAAAGAGTATACCCCAGCACGACTCGACTCCACGCGAGCAATATGAGCAAAGAGGCGCCTCCCCAGAAGCTCCGAATCAGCCCTGGATCTCCCCCAAGCTATCCTGAAACACAAAATCAATTGATTAGCAATGAATATCGAAAAATTTAGGGGAAAATCAAGAGAAATAGATGTGAATTGGGTTTAATTTCGATTCGGGGTGGAATAGGGCTTACGAAATCGGAAATAGGAGAAAAAAAGGAATTTTTGGGCGTAAGAGGGTCGGCCAGCGGCGAGGGAGGCAGCGGCAGCGGGCGGTCGGATGGTGGTTGGACGGCGGGGGGTCCCGCCACTCGAGCGCTGGTGGTGGCAGCTAGGGCGAGGGATCGTGATGCTCGGGCGAGAGATGGGGATGCTCGGGCGAGAGAAAAGTGATTTGGGGATTTTGGGATTTTAGAAATTTAGGGATCTGAGCGCTGGCCTTTATATGGTAAGTCACTCGGTCGAGTGGCATTGACCACTCGGCCGAGTGGCCTTAATTTCGAAATTTTAAAAAAATTTCAGATATGTTCCGACTCGGCCGAGTAGAACTATCACTCGGCCGAGTGACAAAGTCACTCGGCCGGGTGGCTAGGCCACTTAGAGCTTTTTAAGTATTGAATGTGTCAGGTTCACTCGGTCGAGTGACAAAGTCACTCGGCCGAGTGGCATGTAATTTACAGAGAGGGGGTTTTCGAGACTTTCCTTAGCAGTACCCTACTCGGCCGAGTAGGGTCTCCACTCGGCCGAGTGAAAATGTCACTCGGCCGAGTGGGCTGTTGTTTTCGGCTCCAACTCTATGTTTTTGCGACACTATCTGATTTTTTTCCCCATCAGTTTCTTCCTTCTCTTGGCGTTTGAGCGCATCCCTGGAGTGATCTCCATCACCATGGTCGTCCTCCATTCATATGGTCTCCTATTCTCCTTTTCCTGAAATGAAAAATGGAGCCCGTTGTCCGGTTTTTCTTGACTCTTGACTCTATACACTAATAAAGGTCTAAAACAAAAATTAAAAGAAAATTCAACTAAAAATTGGGATAGAAACATCGGGTTGCCTCCCGACAAGCGCTCGTTTAAGGTCTTGAGCTCGACCCCTTAAGATTCGCGATTAAAGCTCGATGTTGGGCGCATGGGAGATGTTGTGTCAAACTTGCCGGGAAGGTCGCTTGGGTTCAGTTGTTGATTTTCGTCGGCTTTCCTCAGCTGCCCCTCATTATGGGTATTAGTTGGGGATGACTCCCCCAAGCTTGAGCTCTTGGCATCCTTTTTCTTGACCGGTGGCGAAGATTTATTTCCCAGCGGTGCTTTCTTCATGTGCTTCGCCGTAGAGAGCTTGCATAGCTCTCTAATCCTAACGACATCAGCGTCGTCCTTCTCTTTATCCGTAAGAGAATCTGATGGGTCTCCCTGTTGGATATGGAAGACGTTAGTACACCCTTGTAGGGGATGTACGAGGGAATACGGACCTCGAACGTCGCGTACACGAAGTCGTGCGCAAAGGGAATATGTTCCCTTGCGGAGAGGATCTCTAGATTGATGGGAAAGTCGCATTATATGTGCATAAGTGCATGCGACATATGGCTAATAAATGGGTAATATCTTAAGCTTATATTGTACCATGCATATGGTACAACTTAAGCTTATAATATGTCATGTACGATGGTACACCTTAGTTAAATTGTTCCAAAGGAACAATTGCTCCTAAAATAACTACCTTGGGGGCTATAAATAAGACCCAAGGGTTAGCCTTTTTCCTTACACTTTTGCATGGCATTCTTGCATGCATTTTCATTCTAGCGAAGCTCTGCCGAAATACTTCCTCTCCCTCTATCCAAGTTCTTAATCTAAAGTAGAGATTTAGATTGTGGATTTAGTAGCCTTACTCCGTTCGTGAGAAGACTCGATCCGTCGTGGCGAATCCGAAGGCAAAGTTCCGAGACTACCGTGCCGCATACGCAAGCGTAAGTCTCAAATTTATTTATCGATCCTAACTCTGTTTTGGCAGGATCCTACATTGGTATCAAAGCCATAAGGGTTCGCCCCGGTCAAACCACCGCCCCGTCGAAACTATGAACGAGTCGTTGTCTTTTTCACGAATGGGTATTCTACCATTACGGATATGGTAGGAACGCTTCGTGACGGAGAGAACGCAGCGGTTTTTCTTTTCACGTTAGGGTCTCCTATCATTACGGATATGGTAGGAACTCTCCGTGACGGGAAGAACCGACCGTTCACGTAGTATGTTATTTTTCTTTTTTGGCACACGGCCATTAGAAAATAACTAATTTCTCGACGAACGGGTGCTTCATCGATGAACGGGTGCTTCATCGAGGAAGATGATGGTAGTTATCTCCATCGGAGAAGATGAATATTAGTGCATGTGCACCATCGCCAAATGGGCTATGAAGGCTATGCACCCCACTCCCCTTGCAGAGGGGGTTGGCTACGGCCAATAACCACCACGGCCACCCCTCCGGCGGGGTGTGCGGCAACCCCATTCAAAGGGGGTGGCCGGCCATGGCCAAAGGGGCCATGGCCGGCCAATGCCAAATGGCCTTGGCCATGACCGGCCATGGCCAAGCCATGGCCGGCCATGGCCAGGCCGGCAGTGGCCGGCCAAGGCCAGGCCGGCCTGACCGGCCCTGGCAGAGGCCAGGGCCAATGCCCTGGCCTCGGCCAGGGCATGGCCAGCCCTGGCCGAGGGGCCAGGGCCCCTGGCCGGCCAGGGCAGAGGCCCTGGCCGGCCCTTGGCCAAGCCTCGGCCAGGGCAGAGGCCCTTGGCCAAGCCTCGACCAGGGCAGAGGCCCTGGCCGGGAGAAGTTGCAGACCAAAATAATTGGTCGACCAATTTGGTCGTTTTGGTCGACCAATCTGGCAGAAGGTCTGGGTCGATTGTAAACTTGCCAACTGACCCATACGGGGTGACAAAAGGCCTTGGCCAAACTCGAATGTGCCGATTAGCCCATACGGGGCTAACCACAGTGCCGACTAGTCCATACGGGGCTAACGTTTTAATGAAGTTTTTCATTGGGCTCTACTCCTTGAAGATTAGCCATAGTGCTCTACTTCATGCGAGATTAGCCATGTCATTGTGCTCTACTCTACGGAGATTAGCCAATGTACACATAACATTGTGCTCTACTCTACGGAGATTAGCCAATGTATTTTCAAATTTTTTTGAAAAAGGTGTTTTTCAAATAGGTTATGTCCCGTCCTTAATCGGGATAGCGCAATTTAGAATTCCAAGTCCTACCACGATCTGGCCATGGTTATCTAACCCATGGGTGTGTAGAACAGGTCTCGTGGCTTGGCAATTGTTGCGCTAAAATTCTGTGCGCAAACTCTCACCTATTCTATTTTGAAAGATATGTTTTTCAAAGTATTTTTCCGCTGCTAATACCATACGAGTATTATTTCTGATTTCTTTTTACTTGAGATAAGTAAGAGGGATACTTTGAAAGTTACTTCTAGATGGTAGTTGGGAACGTAGTGAACTTCTTGATTCTAGAGTAACATTTCAACGCATCCAAGGAACTTAGTGTTTAAAGAATCGAAACTTTATGCATAGAATTTTGATCGTGTTTTTCATTTTCTTTGCAGTTTTTTGATTCGAATATGTCTACCGCTTCTAAGAACATTGTCGCAGAGCTTAACAAAGGTGAAAAGCTCAACGGTGACAATTATAAACTTTGGTCAATTAAAATCCAATATGTTTTGGAGGAGCAAGATGTGCTTGAAACACTCCAAAACATAATGGAAGAACCTGAGTTGGGCAATACGGCCCAACACAAAAGGGACCGGGAAGCTTATGAGACTTGGACTCGAAAGAACAAAATAGCATGTATTACGTTACTGTCCGCAATGGACAATGACATAATGCGTATATTTCGGGAATTCGACCTAGCCAAAGACATATGGTCTGAGCTAGAAGTAAAGTTTGGTGGAACTTCGGTTACCAAACTCCGCTCCTTAAATATTCAATTTGATTCGTACAAGATGCGGCGAGATCATTCTATGAAAAAGCATCTCCGCCACATGGCGAATCTCATATCTGAATTAAAGGATGCGGGTGTTACGCTGTCTGACGAACAGCAGATCCAAGCAGTCATTCGTTCACTCCCAGATAGCTGGGATAACATGAAAATGCACCTCACTCATAATGAGTGCATTAAAACTTTAAGCGATGTTTCAAAACACCTCGAACTCGAGGAAGAGCGGATTCAAGCCGCAAAACCTAGTGCAGAAGTGCACATGGCCGCTAGTTCCTCACATGGAGGAAATAAGCGGAAGAATAAACGCTTAAGGTTTGTGAACGAACGAAAGCAAGAACCGGAAACCTCAAAGAAGACTAAGAACAAAAAGTGGCAAAAGAATGTGCACTCAAAGAAGAAAAACTTGAAGAAGATCAAGTGCTTTAAGTGCAACAAGTACGGTCACTTCGCCCGTACGTGTACGGATGGAAGTGATAAGGTAACTTGTAGGGCTAGTTACATATGTGTTTCTAGTTCCATGTTTCTTGCTGAATCTAACTATTTTTGGTTGATTGATTCAGGGGCCACAGACCACGTAGCGAAGGACAGAAGGTTCTTCGTAGAGTATCGAAAGATAACTCAAGGAACAAAGTGGATATACGTCGACAACAACACACGTGTTGAAGTCAAAGGCGTCGGAACATGCAAGCTAGTTCTCAACAACGGCCGGACTTTATTATTGCACGACGTCCTCTTTGCTCCAGATATTAGAAGAAATATCATATCCGTGGTCATGTTAATGTCTTTAGATTATGAATGGAGGTTCTATAAACAGAAGGTTGACCTTGTTTGTAATAGTTCTTTAATTGGGTCGGGTAATGTTTGTAATGGATTAATTGTTTTAAACACAATGTATGATGATTCTTCTTCCATTAATGAAAGTTTCCATTTGACAAATGCTTCTAACTCTGAATCTGAGATCATTTGTTGGCATGCAAGACTTGGTCATATTGGACCAACTAGAATGGATAGACTTGGCAAAAGTGGCTTGCTATCTAATGTTTTAAAAGTTGAAATGTCAACTTGCGAACATTGTCTTGTAGGGAAAACTTGTCGCAAGCCATTTGGAACTGGCACAAGGGCCGAAGTTCCATTACAGCTTATCCATTCGGACATTTGCGGTCCAATGAATGTTAAGACAAGACGCGGGAAGTCCTATTTCATCACTTTCATTGATGACTTCACTCGTTTCGGTCATATTTATTTGATTTCCCACAAACATGAAGCTTTAACTTGCTTCAAAAACTATATGAGTTTAGTGGAAAATCAACTAGATCGCAAGATAAAGGTCTTGCGAACCGATCGGGGTGGGGAATATCAATCAACGAGTTTTAAGGAACTCTGTGATGAAAAAGGCATAGTTCATCAAATAACTATGCCTTATACTCCGCAACAAAACGGTGTTGCGGAAAGAAGAAATAGGACATTGATGGAAATGGTCCGATCAATGATGTCTCAGGCAAATTTGCCTATCACCTTTTGGGGTGATGCATTAATGACGGCAGCATTCATCTTAAACCGTGTACCCTCGAAGTCGGTAAGTTCTACTCCTTATGAGTTGTGGAACAATAGAACCCCAGACTTAAACATTCTAAAACCTTGGGGTTGTGCCTCTTACGCACATTTATCCTCTCACAAATATGGCAAACTTGGGCCACGTGGGAGGAAGTGTATCTTCATCCGATACGCTGAAAACTCCAAAGGATATGTTTTCGTCGGTCAAGAGGACAATGGGGGTCTAATAGAATTCGAATCGAGGGATGTTGTCTTCTTGGAAAACGAGTTTCCAAGACATGGTGAGATAAGTCAAGACTTATCCTTGTTTGAGACTTGGGATCAAGAAGGATCGGAACGTTCGAGTGGGAGAATTCTTGGTGAAGAAGAAAATACGTTTCAAACTTCACCAATGGATGATACAAACGATACCAATCCTATTCCGAGTGGGAGTGATATTATTCCAAGTGGGAGTGATGTCATTCCAAGTGGGAGTGATCAAACTCAAACAAGACGTAGTAATCGAACGAGGCTAACACCTCTGAGATTTGAGGATGAATTTCCTCAAACATTCATGACATTACTACAAGATGATGACGAACCTGCAAATTTCAAACAAGCAGTCACATGCCCTGCTAAAGATAAATGGATAGCGGCTATGGAAGAAGAACTTCAATCCATGAAAACAAACCAAGTCTGGGACTTGGTTGATTTACCTAAGGGACGTAGAGCCATTGGGAACAAGTGGGTTCTCAAAATCAAGCATAAGGCTGATGGCTCCATCGAGAAATATAAAGCTCTCCTTGTTGCGAAAGGTTTCACGCAACAGGAAGGAATAGACTACGAAGAGACTTTCTCTCCTGTCGTGCGTTTTACCTCCATTCGCTTAATTCTGGCAATGGTGGCTTGTTTGGACCTCGAGTTACATCAGATGGATGTAAAGACTGCTTTTCTTAACGGAGAACTAGATGAGGAGATCTACATGGAACAACCAAACGGGTTCGTACAAGAAGAAAACAAACATAAGGTTTGTAAACTTCGTAAATCCATATATGGTCTTAAACAATCCTCAAGGCAGTGGTATATGCGCTTTCAAGAAGTCGTTTTGTCGTATGGTTTCTCCATGCTCGACGAAGACAATTGTGTATATATTAAGAGGATTAAAAACAAGTATGTAATTATGTCTCTTTATGTAGATGACATACTTATAGCCGGAAATGATAAGCGTCTTATCATGGATATCAAAGCTTGGCTTTCATCCGTCTTTGAGATGAAAGACATGGGTGAAGCTGCATATATCCTTGGGGTTAAGATCTCAAGAAATCGTTCCAAGAAACTTCTTTCTCTCTCTCAAGAGACATATATAAAGAAAGTTTTAGAACGGTTTAATATGCAGGACTGCAAGCAAATTGATACTCCAATAAGCAAAGGCGAGGGTCTATGTTTGGAAATGTGTCCCAAAGATCCAAAAGAAAAGAAAGTTATGGAAAAGGTTCCATACTCCAGTGCTGTCAGGAGTCTGATGTACGCCATGATGTATACCAGACCGGACATTTGCTATGTTGTTGGTATGGTAAGCCGTTACCAATCCAACCCAGGACAGGCACACTGGAAAGCGGTGAAGAGGATATTAAGGTACCTCAAAGGGACTACGGACTATACGTTATGCTATCAAGGCAATACCTTGAGACTCGAAGGCTATACCGATGCTGATTGGGCAGGTGATCTCGACGAGCGAAGATCTACCTCAGGCTTTGTTTACTTGCTCAGGAATGGTGCAATATCCTGGAGCAGTAAGAAGCAAACCTGCATCGCCCTATCAACCATGGAAGCCGAATTCGTAGCATTCAGCATGGCGGTCCAAGAAGCTGCTTGGCTTAGGAAATTCTTAGACAGGCTAACGGATGCCACTGACTCGAGCACTGTTCCTATATACAGTGATAGTCAAGCTTCGATTGCCTATGTGAAAGATCCTAAATTTCATTGTAAGACCAAACACATTGATATTTGATTCAAGTTTGCGAAGGACTATGACAAACGGAAGGAAGTAGACATAGGATACATATCCACGCATGAGATGATAGAGGATCCCCTTACTAAGGCGATCCCCAGAGATGTGTTTTTCAAACACTTATCATCTATGGGAATGCGTAGGTGCTGAGATGTATCATGTAATATTTCCCATGTCTATAGAAGATCAAAATTTAATTTGCATACAAGTTTCTTACAAATGATTTTATATACATTTGTGTTTAAGTCTCAGCTATTTTATTGTGTGTATGTCGGACAGATTAAGGTTGGCTCTCTCACATGAGCAACCGCCTTATCTTATCAGATGGATAAGATAGAGATGAGACTAGTTTAAAGTCAAAATCATTAGACAAATGATTTAGAGTCGTGACATAAACAAGATAGTCGAATGAAAGATCTGCATCATATGGATGCTTACAAAAGATCTGAGATCTGTATCACAAGGATATTTGAAAGAGATCTCATAGGATTTTTTTTAAAATCCTATCTGTCTTATGCAGGATGAGAGTCCGTGAATATTTCACGAGTAGTAAGGGGACTCAAAAAGATAGGCACTGTGGTGTCTGATCTTTCATCCGTACAACATCATAAAGACATACTCTCCCTAGGAAAGGAGTGATGTTGTAATACGTGTTCATACCACGCATGCATTTCGACCACTGAGTTAGTAGCAATAGTGTTTGCTATTATGTGAGACTCAAAGGCCATATGGGTCTTAAATCTTACCCTCAAGGACTCCAATTGGTTCCTTTAGATTTGACGAGATGATCGCTATCTTAGCGTGTTGCTAATGGGCTATGATAATTCGGCTCGGCGGGGCACGTTAGAAAAGCAAATCAAGTCAAGATCAGAAGGTTCGCAAGAAGAGGAAGATTGATTTCATATTCGCATTTGGACTTTAATGATTCAAAGCTGGCCAGCCAATTGTAATCCAGATGGGATTCAATTGTTGAATATAAAGTATAAGAAATGTGAAGAAATAATCTAGGGTAAAACATGCGTTGAACTACTCAACTTTGCACCTTCGAGGTCGTTGTGTATCTCTAACAAGTGCACAACAACAGACTCTACGCGCATGACGGTCGCACGGTCTATTTCTCGGTATGATAGATGAAAGAACTAAGAGAAAGACGTTATCTTACAATCCCCTCAAGTGTGAGTGGGAGATGTTGGATATGGAAGACGTTAGTACACCCTTGTAGGGGATGTACGAGGGAATACGGACCTCGAACGTCGCGTACACGAAGTCGTGCGCAAAGGGAATATGTTCCCTTGCGGAGAGGATCTCTAGATTGATGGGAAATTCGCATTATATGTGCATAAGTGCATGCGACATATGGCTAATAAATGGGTAATATCTTAAGCTTATATTGTACCATGCATATGGTACAACTTAAGCTTATAATATGCCATGTACGATGGTACACCTTAGTTAAATTGTTCCAAAGGAACAATTGCTCCTAAAATAACTACCTTGGGGGCTATAAATAAGACCCAAGGGTTAGCCTTTTTCCTTACACTTTTGCATGGCATTCTTGCATGCATTTTCATTCTAGCGAAGCTCTGCCGAAATACTTCCTCTCCCTCTATCCAAGTTCTTAATCTAAAGTAGAGATTTAGATTGTGCATTTAGTAGCCTTACTCCGTTCGTGAGAAGACTCGATCCGTCGTGGTGAATCCGAAGGCAAAGTTCCGAGACTACCGTGCCGTATACGCAAGCGTAAGTCTCAACTTTATTTATCGATCCTAACTCTGTTTTGGCAGGATCCTACACTCCCATCATTTCGCCATCTTCGGCAATTTGGGCCTCTACAAGGTCGTCATCGTGCTTGGCTCCAATAGCAAATGGCATGGCATCGTCTATGAATTCATCAAGGAGGTCCACGTAGTCCACTTCCTCTGGCCAATGCATACGCTTCATCGACTTGGGAATATGGATCTCAACCGCCATGTCGCCAACGTTGAGGGACAAGGTTCCTTCCCTCACATCTACAAATCACTCCGACGGTGGCTAGGAAAGGGCGTCCAAGTATCACCGACGTGTCACCTTCTTCCTTAATGTCCATCACGACAAAGTCGCATGGCAAGCAAAGTCCACCCGGTACTTGCAGTGGTACATTTTTCGCTATCCCCACCGGCCTAATGATTCATCCATCGACAAGCTGTATCTTCATGTCTGTGTCCTTGAGGTCGGTCCCCATATTCAGTTTCTTGAACATCGTGAGGGGCATGAGGCTCACGCTTGCTCCCAAGTCCACTAGAGCTTTCTGAAGGGGGACTCCTCCAAACGTGCAAGGGATTCGAAAACTACCTGGATCTTTAAACTTGGTCGGCATCTCCTCCTTTTTGGTGAACCACGAACTTTGCACGGCAAGCATGACCCTTTCCTTTCGCTTCTTTCTCGCGATCAAATCCTTGAGACACTGTGCATAGGACGGGATTTCGACAAATGCATCTAAGAACGGGATGTTCAAGCTCACACCTCGCAAGTATTCCAAAAATTTGACGAGACTTTTCTCAATCTTTGCCTTTACTAACCGTTGCAGAAATGGTACCAGTGGCATGTAAGTTCGCTCCTCTCATGGCTTCTCTACTTTAGATTTTTCATCATTACTCCCCGCTTTTGGGTCCTCCTCTTCATTGACCGGTTCCTTCTCAACCGAAATTTCCTCCCTCGGTTCCTTAGCTTGAATCATGGCAGGAGTAGTGTCCTTCCTGCCCCTTGTAGTTACCTCCACGACTGCATTGATGTGGCCGGTGTTGCTTCGTGGGTTTTGTTCCGGTTGAGCCGGCAATTGTTGATTGGTCTTGTTGAGCAATGTGAGTTGCTCCGCCAACTGCGCTACGACAGTGTTGAAGGAATCTTGTTGAGCCGTCAATCTCGCATTAATCTTCTTTTGTTCGGTCATGAATTCTTCAACCCTTACTTCGTGCTCCGACCTAGGCGGCGCTTGTGGTGGGTTGGGTGTCCTCCATCCTTTATTGTATCCCGGTGGTCTATAGGGCCCTGCTTGTTGCCTCGGTGGGTAATTTTATTGGTGGTGCGGCCTTTACGTGCATTTATATTTCATATATTTGCGCACGTTTTCTTCCGTGTTTTTCCGTATTTTACCGCCGTCTTATATTTGTTTTCTCTTGTTTTCTTATTTTCTTTCACTTTTCCGTGTTTTCCGTATTTTGCAGGAGTTTACTGGCATAAGGGACATAAAACGATGATATCGCAAGTCCCCGGAGCAACGGGAGGAGTCACGCGTGATCCAGGGGGTCAAACGACGATGATATCATCTTTCAGCCCCTCACCCGATCGGTTGGTCATCTTCAACCGATCGGGTGATGCACGCGTGCACCACCCAGACGCATCTTGGAGCTCACAAGAAGTCACCCGGTTGGATCGTAGGCCGGTTCAAAAGCCCAAAGCTCTCTGGAATTCGAAGCTGATTGCCAACCGATCAGGTGACTTTCACCCGATCGGTTCATCTGTAGCTGAATCTCCAAAGCCAAGACACGAAGATCCAACCGGTCTCCTCACCCGATGGCACCAAGATCCAACCGGTCACATCCATGCTTCAACCGACCGGTTCATCCTGACCGGGTGAAGTCCCGCATCTCACTGCCAAAGTTTGAAGCAGATCACCCGATCGGTTGACTTTTCAACCGATCGGGTGATATCTTTTCCTATATATAGGACCCCTAGGTTTTCCAGAAACGGGAGTTGGTTATTTTTTACTGTTTTCTTCATTTTGTGACGGCTGTAATTTCCCAGTTTTTGTAAGTTTTCAGATCTTTGTCAAACTTTAGTATTATCTTAATTGCTTTACTACCATTGCATTTCTATTGTCTGATCATGATTTTTACGGTCGATTTCTGTTTAGATCGCTTTTTACTAAATATGTGTGAGTAGTTCCCAAATCTGGGATTTTGGCGGAAACCCCTTCATGGCTTCTTCCCGATGCGTCCATAGGTCTAGGAAATCGATAAGGATTAGGAATCTAACGGTTACGCGGGGTGTTTTATTGTCATCGGTGGGAAAAAGACCGCCTTTGACCGTCGGGCCAAGGGGGAATAAACTTGGCGGTTGACTCCCTAGCCATAGCTCACGCCCTTAGCGTAGACGTCGAATCCTAGCGCGCGGGAGCGGCAGGATGAGACGTTGGGAGTTATCATTGCGAGCTTAGTGCTCCCGGAGTCTGTCAGTGTTAATGGACACGGGAGTGCCCACTGACTGAACCCGGGAAGTCCGGCATATCATCCTGGGCACAGACCGGAATATCGGGCCCATGGGACGCGGGTACAACTCTTAGAGGCAACGTCTCATTATTAGACCCTAATTCCAATCGCTATCCTACCCGTAGGCCATATCGGCGAGAATCGCACGATAGGGTGGAAACCAAAGTCCCGGGTTTTTCCTTTATATTGTCTATACCTTGCATTCCATTTACCGTGACAACCCATCATTCGATCCGGGCTAGCTCGCCCATGGGTGTATTTGATCCTCTTTGACACAAGCACATCCACGCCTCCCTGAGTTCGACCGCCAAGCCACACTACAACACCGTGCGCTTGCGGTTATAAATATTTAAATCTCACGCCCCCAATCATAACGTCCCCCGCTTATGCATGCTAGATGTGTGCAATAATACGATTGGGGGGCGTGAGATTTAAATATTTGTAACCGCAAGCGCACGGTGTTGTAGTGTGGCTTGGGGGTCGAACTCAGGGAGGCGTGGATGTGCTTGTGTCAAAGAGGATCAAATTCACCCCATGGGCGAGCTAGCCCGGATCGAATGATGGGTTGTCACGGTAAATGGAATGCAAGGTATAGACAATATAAAGGAAAACCCCGGGACTTTGGGTTCCACCCTATCGTGCGATTCTCGCCGATACGGCCTACGGGTAGGATAACGATCGGAATTAGGGTCTAATGGTGAGACGTTGCCTCTAAGAGTGGTACCAGCGTCCCATGGGCCCGATATTCCGGTCGGTGCCCAGGATGATACACCGAACTTCCCGGGTTCGGTCAGTGGGCACTCCCGTGTCCATTAACACTGACCGACTCCGGGAGCACTAAGCTCCCACGATAACTCCCAACGTCTCATCCTGCCGCTCCCGCGCGCTAGGATTCGACGTCTACGCTAAGGGCGTGAGCTATGGCTAGGGAGTCAACCGCCAAGTTTATTCCCCCTTGGCCCGACGGTCAAAGGCGGTCTTTTTCCCGCCGATGACAATAAAACACCCCGCGTAACCGTTAGATTCCTAATCCTTATCGATTTCCTAGACCTATGGACGCATCGGGAAGAAGCCACGAAGGGGTTTCCGCCAAAATCCCAGAATTGGGAACTACTCACACATATTTAGTAAAAAGCGATCTAAACAGAAATCGACCGTAAAAATCATGATCAGACAATAGAAATGCAATGGTAGTAAAGCAATTAAGATAATACTAAAGTTTGACAAAGATCTGAAAACTTACAAAAACTGGGAAATTACAGCCGTCACAAAATGAAGAAAACAGTAAAAAATAACCAACTCCCGTTTCTGGAAAACCTAGGGGTCCTATATATAGGAAAAGATATCACCCGATCGGTTGACAAGTCAACCGATCGGGTGATCTGCTTCAAACTTTGGCAGTGAGATGCGGGACTTCACCCGGTCAGGAAGAACTGGTCGGTTGAAGCATGGATGTGACCGGTTGGATCTTGGTGCCATCGGGTGAGGAGACCGGTTGGATCTTCGTGTCTTGGCTTTGGAGATTCAGCTACAGATGAACCGATCGGATGAAAGTCACCCGATCGGTTGGCAATCAGCTTCGAATTCCAGTGAGCTTTGGGCTTTTGAACCGGCCTACGATCCGACCGTGTGACTTCTTGTGAGCTCCAAGATGCGTCCGGGTGGTGCACGCGTGCATCACCCGATCGGTTGAAGATAACCAACCGATCGGGTGAGGGGCTGAAAGATGATATCATCATTGTTTGACCCCCTGGATCACGCGCGACTCCTCCCATTGCTTCGGGGACTTGCGATATCGTCGTTTTATGTCCCATATGCCAGTAAACTCCTGCAAAATACGAAAAATACGGAAAAGTGAAAGAAAACAAGAAAACACGAGAAAACGAATATAAGACGGCGGTAAAATACGGAAAAACACGGAAGAAAACGTGCGCAAATATATGAATTATAAACGCACGTCAAAATCCCCCAAGCTGAACTCTTCCTCATCCTCGAGGAAGACGAGTGAGAGCAAGAGCTCGGAGAGAGAAAATAGAGAGAAAGAGAGAAAAAGAAAACTCTATATCCTAGATCACCCGTCAGGGCCAACAAAATCAAAAACGACACACCAAGCAAGCAAACGCCAAATCACATCACTAAGCCAAGGAATACGATTCCAGGCAAGTTCCGTGGGCCCACGCGGTGAAGCGCGAGTGAGTGTGGTCGTGTGCTAGCAGACGGTGTCACTATCTACGATGTGCGATAAAGCTCGATATACACAAATCCAGGAAATGACCCAAATATCGTTTCGAATTGAATAAAGCGGTGAATATATAGTTCAAGCATGCATGAGAATAGAGAGAGAATCGAAACATATCATGCGTTAGGGACTCCACAACTAGGGTTAAGGAAATCACCCCACTATAGCCTAGATAATAGCTAAAAAGTTCCTAAGCCAAGAATTTTCAAAACCGATGGGGGTTGAGATGATGTGGAGTAGAACACTCGGTGCAAATTCTCGCCTTCCCTTTATTCTCGGCAAGTAGGAAAAGATATTCACACGGGAATTTTTTTGGGTTTTGGGTATTTGTGTATATATATATATATATATATATATATATATATATATATATATATATATATATATATATATATATATATATATATATATATATATATATTGGATTTTTGGCTATACAATTTTTTCTTTCTTTTATTTTCTCTTCTTTTTGGGTTTTTCTTTTCTTTTCTCTTTTTTTTTGGATTTTTGGGTTTTTGGCTATACACATGTGTACTCTCCCAAGTGGGAGAACGGTACACGGCGAGGGGATTTGCACCAAGTAAAACAAAAAAGAAATCGGAATCTAAACACTTGGGCAGAGGAAAATCTACTCGCTAATTAGAGCATGGGCTAAATGGGTTATCCTAGTCCTTAATTGTGGAATCCCGACACATGCGAAATGAAGTATACGATACATATATAGCATGCAGAAGCAAACAGGAGAAACAAATATCGCATTATTCATATCGAAGCGTGATAATCTAGGGGTCATTCCTGGACAGGTATATAAAGTAAAATCACAAAGCAGAAGCACACCAAGCAGACGCACGACTCACAAAAAGCTAATTGGACCCACGATGCGTGAAATGCAGGGGGACTCGATATCCTAGGGTTAGTGAGTGTGATTATCGATGCCATGCTAGGTGTGTGTGATTTTGTGACAATTCATCATAGGGTTCATCTCTAGGAGAAGGAGATAAAAAGAAGAAAATAAAAATTTAAAACACGATGAAAACGACACAAAAACAAAAAAGAAAGACTCAAATGACGCACAAAGTGCGACTCCCCCAAGCAGAAGCTTGCATTGCCCTCAATGCATTAAGAGTGAGTATGGGAGGGCAATGAAAATGGGGGGAATACGCACTGACACAAAAAGAAATGAAAAACATGGAAAACACAGATACGAAACTGAAAATAAAGAAAAATCAAAATCAAAGCACACGATATAAAAATAGAAAAAGAAAGAAATAAAATGATACGATATGACAAATGAAACAAGCACACACACAAAGAAAACAAAACACGACAACACAGCAAAATAGACTTTCCCCAAGCTAGACATGACAATGCTAGCAATGAGATATGATCGTGAAAGTGCAGAGATATGCAAGGGAGATGTCAAAAAACAAAGTGAAATCAAAAATCAGGAGAAGGCGAATCCTCGCCCTCCTCGGAAGAGGGTATGGCTGGGTGGTCGGGGGATGCGGGGGGTGTGCGGAGAAGTGGGGACAGAGGTGGGGGAACATGTGCAGTGGTGGTGTGAACGATGGGTAGAGTGTCGGTGGAGGTGGGTGGTGGTAGAAGTACGGCGATCAAAGCGGTGGTAGAAGGGATAGAAATGGGGAGAGAAGACGTGATGGTGACGGTAGTGGGTGGGGGTGGAAGAGATTTGGAGCGCGCCGGAAATTTCTTGCGACGCACATATGAAGTGATGGAGGAGGAGGGAGGAGGTGGTGTGGGGGCGACGGAAGTGGTCGTGAGAGGAGAAGTGGATACGGGGATGGGAATAGATGTGGGTGGGGGAGATGATCGCCTAGGTGGGGGTGAAGGAGGTGGGGATGTATGGGATGGGGGAGGTGATGGAGGTGGGGATGTGTGTGAGGGTGGAGGAGAAGATCGTCAAGGTGGTGAAGGTGGTGGTGTGGGTGGTGGTGGTCCGTGGAGGTGAGTGAGAAGGCGAAGGATGGCGGCCACATTCCTCTCAAGTGCGAGGAAGTGTGGGTGAGTGAGAAAGGAGGATGGTGATGGGTCCGAGGGGACAGAGGACGTGGCAAGATCACGGAGGGCTGCGACCTCCCTCTCGAGAGCAAGACGGACAGAGACCTGGCGACGACCAAAGGAAGTGGACTGACGTGAAGCGGAAGTGGTGCCGGCAAGTGATGTGGAAGTAGTGCCGGTGTCAGTGGTCATGTCGGCACTGGATAGAAGGCCTAAGGTGGCCTGAGAAAGGCTCACTGAAGGGATAGGGCCAGGAGCAGAAACAGGGTGACTCGGGCTAGCCTCGATATCTCCCCGGGACGCAGGAATATCCTGCTCGCCTAAGTGGGTGGCAGTGGAAGGTGGTCTGCGTGCGTCCGGGGGAAGGAAAGGAAGGTGCAACCCCGCTAGAAACTCGGGATCGGGCGGAAAAGTCCAATCCGCCACGATAGCAACAGTCATACGAGCGGGGTTGGGGAGAATGGTGTAGGGGCGAGGGGGTGGCCGTAATTGAATTTGAAATGATCATCGGGGCGGGGCTTAATCATATGAATGTGCCACAGGACGTCAAGATCTAGACGTGAGGGTCCTGCTGCAGTAGGAAGATTTTGGGGGATGGGAATGTTAAACTGGGGGCAAGAAGCAATAATAGTGATAATGCCCCCACAACAGATCTTGTCCTTCCCGGCCCTGCTAATCTCGAGAAGCTTGTAAACAAGCCAATCGCCGGCATGGACAGGGACAGTCGGGGCCCTAAAGCTAATCCCATCATCATCACGAACAAAGGGGAAAGTCATGGCCCAGAGAATAAAAAGATCAGGGATAGTCACGGTGCCTGACTCGTCCCTGGGGGAAAATGCAGAGGATATGATCTTATGGGCCAGACGAAATATGGGATGGATGATGGAGGAGGCCTTGGCCTTACCTCGGGGATAGCGAGGGAGTATGGTGAGGCGGAACCAAAAGTTATCGACGTCAAATTCCGGCGGGTATCCGTAGTGTCAGATAGCGTCATTCCCAAGAATAGGGAAACCAAATATATTGTTGATGGTATTCAGGTTGGTGCGGATAGTTTTGTTACGCACCTGGAAGATGACGGTTGACCCCGATCACAAACAAGTGTAGAAAGAAACTCTAGGATGAGTGACGGGTAGGATACAGCAGAGGCATTCAGGAAGGCCAACCAACCTAAGTTAGCAAAAAGAGTCTCGACCTCGGTGAAGACACCGAGGTCGACAAGCGATTGGGCGTGGGCGAACTTGGTCGAAAGATGCCCCTGAACATCAAGTCTATGATAAAAGTCTTTGTGCTCTTGGTTTCTAAATAGGTACCCATGCGGGCCCAACATGGGGTCCACAGGGGGGATAACAGGTGGGGGAGGGGCTAGTGTCAGTTCACGTGTGCGGGAAGGAGTACGTGTTTGTTTCTGTCTCTTTCGAGACGGTTCCTCCTCCCGCAAGATACCCTTCCCCTTATCTCTATCCCGGGCCATGTGTGCGTGTGAGTGATGCAAATGAGTGTAAAATATTATCGAAGTGCACACACACGAACAATTAAGCAAATTAAATATCTAGGGTAAAAATTGAAATTTGAGAAGTGGAGCGAAGTTACCCAGCAGAGATTCGAGTTCTTCGCTTGTAGTTGACCCAATGCCGTGCAATGGGAGAAGTGTGAAGCCGCGGCACTCTTCTTCAGCAAAAATTCGAAAGTAGGGGTGGATATTGTGGATTAGGGCTAGAAAAGTGCGAAATAGGAGAGGGAGAGAGAGAAAGAGATGGAGAGATGGAAGGGGGAGGTGGAGAGAGAGGCTAATGGAGGAGTGGAGGACGTGGGAGAGAAGTGTTTGGCCGTCGGGAGAGGGTGGGAGGAGAAACGACGGCGAGAAAATGCGATCGGGCGAGGGGATGTGAACGGGTGGGTCGGGGGATATTTATAGGGTTTAAGTCGAACCGGTCGGGTGAGTTGTCACCCGATCGGTTGACTTAGTGGTCGAAAATTTTGGCTGAAGAGTTGCTACAGGTGAACCGGTCGGTTGACATGTCAACCGATCGGTTGACCGCTCCACACATTTTCCCGAGAATTTAGAGTTTCTCACCCGGTCCCTCAACCGGTCTTGCTTCTTGTCACCCGATCGGTTGACAAATTTTGAAATTTTCCCGAGAATTCACCCCAGGTCACCCGGTCTACCAACCGGTCTCTTCTTTCCTCACCCGGTCGGTTCATTTAGTAGCAGACACGGCATCTACCTGATACATCACAACCGATCGGTTGAGTTATCAACCGATCGGTTGGGGCCTTGTTCTCTCCAAAAACCCACAAATCGCCTAAGTTTCACAACGGAAGTTCTTGCGGCTGGATTTATTTATAAAAATAGATAAATTAAAGTTAAAAAATAATCCTAAAAATTGAAACAAAAGTTTAGAACATGGGTTGCCTCCCATGAAGCGCCTTTGTTTAACGTCGTTGGCTCGACGCCCGTTGATGATGTTCAAGGAGGGCGATACGGGTGATGCCCATGGCTTGGCATCGTTTCAGCTTCTCCCTTGTTGCAGTCGGTGGCGACAAGAGAACTTGCTCAACCACTCTCCCTTGGTTGACGGGGTCCGGAGGCTTCTCCTTCATATTGGCGTTCTCCGCCACTCGTTTAAGGGTACGGACCTCATCCCCAGCGAGCCCCATGGGCTTTTTGCCTTTCCTCCTCGTAGGAGGAGCCTTTGGGAATCCGAGAGGGATCACATGTCGCGCGACCGCCCCATCAGCAACTTCTTTCTTTTGGGAGCCAACTTGCTCTCCAAGGTCCCCCAAGCTATCGGGGGGATTCCTCGAGAGTACTTTCCAGGCACTTGTTTTAACAGCTCTATCTTCTTCGTTCTCCAGCATACTGATACTAGGAGCGTCCGGGGGATTTGGGTGCTTCATCAACAACCCTAAGTCAAATTCGACTCTTTCTTGGCCGACATTGAGGGAAAGATTCCCATTCTTCACGTCTATCAAAACTTCGGCGGTTGTCATAAAGGGCCGTCCAAGGATAATAGGGGTATGCTTGTCTTTCGGCATGTCCATCACCACAAAATCAACCGGTACTTGTACTCCTCTCACATCGACGGGGAGATCGTCCACTACTCCCACTGGGTACTTGACCGAACGGTCAGTAAGTTGTAATGTCATACCGGTGGGCTCCAAGTCTCCCATCCCTATTCTCTTGTACAGCGATAGGGGCATTAAGCTGACGCTTGCTCCTAGATCGACGAGCACCCTCTAGATTTGCACTTCCCCAATAGAGCAAGGGATGGAGAAACTTCCTGGGTCTTTGAGATTGGGCGGATTTGCGTGCTGAATGAGGGCGCTGCACTCCGCCGTTAACACGACCTTCTCCTTTCTGGATCCCCGTGTCACCAAGTCCTTCAGAAATTTGGCATATGAGGAAATTGTCTCGATGGCCTTGAGGAAGGGGATTTGTAAGCTCAGATCTTTCACCATAGCAAAGAATTTGCCATACTTCTCATCGATCTTGGCTTTGGCAAGCCGTTGTGTAAAAGGCACAACGGGCTTGAATACTCTTAGGTTCCCTTCCTCATCCTTTTTCTTCTCCTCTCTATGAACTCCCTCTGGAGTAGTTGGCTTGGGCAATGAAGCACCGTCGTCATTTAATTTCTCAATTGGTCGTTCCACGACCAACGGTGCTTCCGGTCCTTTGGGGGGCACTCTCGTGGGTATTTGCGTTCCGCTCCTCAAGACGATGGCAGACACGTTCTCATGCTTATGCGTGAGTGCCAAGGTCCGATTTACCCCCCTCGGGTTCACCTCAGGCTGTGGCGGTAATAAATTCTGCGGTCTCTGAAGGTTCGCCACTTGTAACCCCAGCTGGGTCACCTAATCAGTGAGGACTCTCTGTCCCATCTCCAGCTTCAGATTTATCTTCTCCCGGTTGGCGATGTATTGAGTCAAGAGGGACTCAACCGGAGAGATGGCCCTCTGCTGGCCATATTGTTGCTGGGTGGGCTGTTGATTCCTTGGAGTGTACTGCTGGTACTGTTGTGGAGGTTGTTGCTGCTGAAATTGCTGCTGCTGAAACTGCTGCTGAGGCCTAGCCGGTTGATATATCTGTTGTTGCTGCTGCTGAGGCGGTGGCTGATACGGTGCCCGGTAACTAAGGTTCGGATGATTCCGGTTGTTTAGAGAGTAGGCCGGGTTGGAGTTGGTTCGTGGTGGAAATGGCGCATTCCCCGTAGGATTGTAAAATAATGCGCTCGCCTGATCCAACGGTGGTGAGATGTCACCACCGTCGAATTCTCCAAAAACTTCGGATTCCACCGCAGCAATCTGTTGTGAATCGGTGCCACCAGCGCCTACCATCAATGCGGAGATCTGGGTCGACAGCAAGTCAAACTTGCTTGACAATTTGTCGACGTCCTCGACCATATGGATGCCCCCAGATCTAGGTGTGGCTCTCTCGTCACACCACCGCTCATTGTTAGATGCCATATTTTCCAGAATCTGTCCGGCATCTTCTTCGCTTCTTGACATAAAGGACCCTCCAGCCGCGACATCCATGGAAGATTTTAAATCGTCACTCAACCCATTATAGAATAGATTTATGATCTGCCACTTGGGGAGCTCATGATGGGGACATCTTCGCTGCATCTCCTTGTATCTGGTCCAGGCTTCGTGCAGAGACTCGTGGCTGGCCTGGGAGAAGGAGGAGATCTCACTCCTCAGCTTCATGGTCTTCCCTGGAGGAAAGAACTTCGTCAGGAAGGCATTTGAGAGCTTCTCTCAGGAGTTGAATGTATTCGGGTCCTTTCCCCTAAGCCACAGCTTGGCATTATCTCGCAGAGAGAAGGGGAACAGCTTCAGTCGGATCGCCTCAGTTGTGACACCGTTTATCCGGAAGGTGTCACATTTGTCACGCCCCGCTTCCCATTGGGCTTGGGAGCGAGGACGCGAACGGGCCCGCTTGTGCAAGTAAGGAGGAGGTACTTTTGAGGACCCAAGGCAAGATCAATTATAATTTTAACGGATAAAGATTTCACTGAGTGACTTGAAAATTTAGCAAAGAGCTAAAAGAGTGTGAAGTAAACACATTCTGGCTAGAGTAACATTGTAGGGTTATACTAACACACCTTATTTTATTAATACTTAGCTTAAACTAATCTACCCAATTACACCTACGCCCTTTTTGACTCTCTATCTATCTATCCCTATCCGTTTCTCCTATTATTAAGCCAGGAGCATCACGCCAACAAGGGGCGACGGAGTGGGCGGCGCATGTACAGGCGGCCTCCGGCAGACGGTGCGCGCGGCTTCAAGGGTGAGGTCGGCCTACTTGGTGTTGATGGAAGCAGAATGGTTGGGTTTGCAGGGGGAAGAAGACTGGAGAAGACTGTTGGCAGTCAGGGAAGAGTAGTTGATTTTCACAACCCACTCACGGATAAACGTGCACTAAGAAAACTGGTCGTTACAACATTTCTCCAAGAAGGAGTCTAAATGTTCAATCGAGCTCTCCATGGGTGCACCCGAAAATTGATCCTGCTGGATCCACGTCACCAAAGATGGCTTAAGCTCGAAGCTTTTGGCCGTAATAGCGGAGGGCGGATGGCGGAGGTGGACTCGATGGAAGGCATCGAGTACTTCAGCAGGGACTTATGAGGCGGGGTGTTCTCCCCCATGGCTTCAGGATCCTCTCTTCTTCGCTTCTCGGCGGCCAAACGCCTTAGGGTGGCGTTTATCTCTGGATCAACGGGGATCAAGTCGTCGATACTTCTTGAACTCCTGCGCATGAAAAACAACAAACACCCGTGAAGCGAAAAGTGGGAAAGAAACAGATAAGATAAAAAATAAAAATAAAAATAAGAAAATAAAAATGAAAAAGAAGAATGCGAAAATAATCGCGAGGTAGGGATGAGAGCTAGACACAAGTGTTCATGAAATCCAAAAATAACAAGCACGTTGCCTCCCCGGCAACGGCGCCATAAAGCTTGACGTCCCCCGCTTATGCGTGCTAGATGTGTGCAATAATACGATTGGGAGCGTGAGATTTAAATATTTGTAACCGCAAGCGCACGGTGTTGTAGTGTGGCTTGGGGGTCGAACTCAGGGAGGCGTGGATGTGCTTGTGTCAAAGAGGATCAAATTCACCCCATGGGCGAGCTAGCCCGGATCGAATGATGGGTTGTCACGGTAAATGGAATGCAAGGTATAGACAATATAAAGGAAAAACCCGGGACTTTGGTTTCCACCCTATCGTGCGATTCTCGCCAATACTGCCTACGGGTAGGATAGCGATCGGAATTAGGGTCTAATGGTGAGACGTTGCCTCTAAGAGTGGTACCAGCGTCCCATGGGCCCGATATTCCGGTCGGTGCCCAGGATGATACGCCGGACTTTCCGGGTTCGGTCAGTGGGCACTCCCGTGTCCATTAACACTGACCAACTCCGGGAGCACTAAGCTCGCAACGATAACTCCCAACGTCTCATCCTGCCGCTCCCGTGCGCTAGGATTCGACGTCTACGCTAAGGACGTGAGCTATGGCTAAGGAGTCAACCGCCAAGTTTATTCCCCCTTTGGCCCGACGGTCAAAGGCGGTCTTTTTCCCGTCGATGACAATAAAACACCCCGCGTAACCGTTAGATTCCTAATCCTTATCGATTTCCTAGACCTATGGACGCATCGGGAAGAACCCACGAAGGGGTTTCCGCCAAAATCCCAGATTTGGGAACTACTCACACATAATTAGTAAAAAGCGATCTAAATAGAAATCGACCGTAAAAATCATGATCAGACAATAGAAATGCAATGGTAGTAAAGCAATTAAGATAATACTAAAGTTTGACAAAGATCTGAAAACTTACAAAAACTGGGAAATTACAGCCGTCACAAAATGAAGAAAACAGTAAAAAATAACCAACTCCCGTTTCTGGAAAACCTAGGGGTCCTATATATAGGAAAAGATATCACCCGATCGGTTGACAAGTCAACCGATCGGGTGATCTGCTTCAAACTATGGCAGTGAGATGTAGGACTTCACCCGGTCAGGATGAACCGATCGGTTGAAGCATGGATGTGACCGGTTGGATCTTGGTGCCATCGGGTGAGGAGACCGGTTGGATCTTTGTGTCTTGGCTTTGGAGATTCAGCTACAGATGAACCGATCGGGTGAAAGTCACCTGATCGGTTGGCAATCAGCTTCAAATTCCAGAGAGCTTTGGGCTTTTGAACCGGCCTACGATCCGACCGGGTGACTTCTTGTGAGCTCCAAGATGCGTCCGGGTGGTGCACGCGTGCATCACCCGATCGGTTGAAGATGACCAACCGATCGGGTGAGGGGCTGAAAGATGATATCATCGTCGTTTGACCCCCTGGATCACGCGTGACTCCTCCCGTTGCTCCGGAGACTTGCGATATCGTCGTTTTATGTCCCCTATGCCAGTAAACTCCTGCAAAATACGGAAAACACGGAAAAGTGAAAGAAAACAAGAAAACACGAGAGAACGAATATAAGACGGCGGTAAAATACGGAAAAACACGGAAGAAAACGTGCGCAAATATATGAAATATAAACGTACGTCAGGCCTCTATTGATACTGGGGTTGTTGCGGAGGCCGGTCTTGTGTTTGTTATGGTGGGGGTTGCTGCTGTGGTGGAGTCAAAGCTCCATCATTGTTGGCGTACGAAAATCCGGGGTGACCCCTTACAGCGGGGTTCACCTAATAACTGCTACTACCCGCAACATATTAAGCTTGCTCCATAGCTCCGTCTGTTGAGTATTGATTCCCTGGATTTGGTTTTGGATGATGAGCAAACATAAATATAGTGAACTAACTTTTGTGAGCGCAGTTATGGAGATCGTCGTCAATACACTATGTACATCAAAAGCGACGTCTCAAGACTTCTCAATACGTGTGATCATGTGCCTGAAGCTTCGTTGAAGCTCAAGGAGTTTTATTGAAGTCAAGAGTGAAGATTGAAGCTTTGAAGATGGTTCGTCATGTTTAATTTAATGTCTTCTAGCTTCATAGAATAGAATGTTAAGCCTTGAGTAGGACTTACATTATAATCTTCATTTCGCTCATATCTTAGAGCTAGGATTATCTTAGAAGCCATTAGAAACTTTCCCGAAGCCTATCGCTTCTTCCCTCGGCTTCTAGTGCATCTTAGTTGGTTCAAATAGAAGAACCAACCGACTAGATGACGATCTAGTCGGTCGGTAATTCTTCTTGAACCGACTAGATGTCCTTGCTCAATTCAGCCTGGCACTGTTGATCAATTAGTCGGTCAAAGAAGGTTCACCGACCGACTAGATGACGATCTAGTCGGTTAGGAATCCTTCTCAGACTGACTAGTTATCATTGCCTGATTTCAGCCTGAGCTACTGTTTACAGTTAGTCGGTCAAAGAACAACGACCGACCGACTAGTTGTGAAACTAGTCGGTTGAAACTTGTTCTTAAACTGACTAGCTGTCTTTGAATCCAGCCTATACTATTTCAACTGTTAGTCGGTCAAAGAACACTCACCGACCGACTAGTTGTGAAACTAGTCGGTTGGCAAGTCTTCTTAGACCGACTAGTTCATATCGCCTGGAATTCTCTTTATTGGCTGTTCAGCTGTTAGTCGGTTCATGTTGAATCACCGAACGACTAGTTGAGAAACTAGTCGGTCAGTGATCCTTCTTTGACCGACTAGTCTGCTTCAGAATAGAGCCGTTGGGAATTTTTCAACACGATTTTTCTTGCCTCTATAAATACAAACCTTATTCGTTTGAGGCAAGACTAGAGGTCCATTATCAAAATTATTTCAGACCTAAGAGAGGAGTTTTCTCAAGCTATTTCCAAGCTCTCTCTTCTCACCAAGAATCTCTCCCTCACTTCTTGAGTCCTAATTCCTCAAGAGAGATTCTCTCTATTGTGAGCCTCTCAAGCTAAGAGCTTGATCCAAGGTCACCAACTCCACCCTAGGCTTCCATTGCTGGTCAACTTCTTAGAGCTAGGGTTTGGTGACATCTTCTTCCTCAAAATCCATCTTTGCCCTAATTTGGTAAGTATACTCAAGGCATAGGATTTTGTGGTAAGTGTTTCATTATTTCATCGCATTTGATATTTGAATTGTTCTCTCGGTTGTGAGAGAAGTGTGTGATCCCGGGTTGTGGGAGTCGCATGTTCATTGTGTATGATTGGTCTTGTAGAGGTTTTCTACCAGAATTTCATAGTGGAAATCTTGGGTTAGTGTTTTCTAACTCAAGTATCCGGAGGGGATCCGGGTGGTTGGGACGTAGGATCACCGGGAACAAGTCGGGGAGAATTGGGTGGATCCGAACCCGTTACATCATTTTTTTGCATTGCCTATTCTTGTTGTTTGTAGTCTAATTCCGCATTGTTGTTTGTATGTTTGCACAATAATTAGGAATAACTCTCTTGATTATTTTAAAGTACTATTCACCCCCCCTCTAGTACTTGTGCAGTAACCGTCTCCGTGTTCCCCTCTAACGAACATTATTTGGCCTTGATCCTTCCAGTCGCTCATGCTTCCTTCGGGTGCAGACGCATTGGAAGCTCCTTGTTGCTCGCTAATCAACTTTTCCAATCTCTCTACGGCTTTATGAAGGGAATCAAATTTTGTAGAAAGCTCCACCACCTCTTTTGCCTCATAGATGCTAGCCGGCTTTAAGGACGACGAAGAATGTCCCCTCTCGTCGGCCCACTGCTGATTGTTCGAAACCATATCCTCAAGCAAGGCTATAGCGTCATCCGGTGGCTTCGCCAAAATGACTCCATTGGAGGTGGCATCAATAATTTGCTTGGTGCTTGGTTGCAATCCATTGTAGAAGTTATGTACTAGCTCCCATGGCTCAATGCTATGGTGGGGACATTAGTGTTGGAGATCCTTGAAGCCCTCCCACGCCTCGTATAAAGACTCCTGAGGGCCTGGCCTGAAAGACATCAAGGCACTTCGTATTTTCACAGGCTTGGATGGCAGATAGAACTTGTTGACAAATACGCTTGCAAGCTCATCCCAAGTGGTGAAGATTTCCTCGGCTTGTGTCCTTAGCCAATACAAAGCTTTATCGCGAAGGGTGAATGGGGAAAGATGCAGTCGAATAGCATCCGCTGGCACGCCAGGCATCTGGAAGGTGGTGCACTTCGCCAAGAACATTTGTAAATGGTAGTGTGGGTTCTCTTGGGCATTCCTATGGAATGGGTCTTGTTGCATCAACACCACGAGTCCTGTGTTCAACTTAAAGTTCTTGTCGGCCGCCAACTCTGGCATGGCTATAGAAGAGGTGGTAGACGTGGTCTTGGGCCGTATCCTATCTCGGATGGAGACAAGCCTAGCCAGACATTGCGCTAGCTCCTCTGGTGTTTCCGGCGTGGCCATCTGATTTTCCTCTATAGCAGATCTCTTCTCAGCTCTAAGCCTCCTTTCCATACGCTCGATCTCAGGGTCAAACAATATGTCTCCTTGGGGAGCCTTTGATCTCGTGTACGTGCACAGAAAAAGAGAGTCTAGATAGAATTGTTAGCACAATAGAAGAATAAAAGAGTGAAATAAAAAAATAGAAAAGAAATAGCTAAGTAAAGAAAATAAAATACCGTTGCCTCCCCGGTAACGGCGCCAAAAACTTGATCGGGCCCCCGGATACACACCTGGGAGGCACAGTCGTAGTCTTACCGCAAGCGCACGGTGTGGTGGCGAGCGAGTATCAAACACGAGGAGGGCTAATGACGGTACTATATTTTTATCACAAAGCTATTGGTGGAAGGATGGTTTGTAAAATGTTTTTGTCACAATCGTTCAATTAACAATTCAAATTCAATATAATAAAGGCATCTAGGGCTAGGGAATCCCCATTACAGATCTTCATTTATCTTTGTGAATCAAAAATCTCAATGTTGCAAGACTTGAATTGAGGTGAACTATTCGTAACTGAATAGAGAACCAAGCTCACGCTCTCGCGCTATTGCCGGTCTATAGCGACCTAGGTTAGGGCCCACTCTTATGCAAAACCTAACCTAACCACTAGCATTAGGATCGACATCATCGTTCAATCGCTCCTCGAGCCCACTCTCATGCAAACTCGAGTTACAATCTAGGTTGTGATAGTTCGTATCCGTCCAATCCCTTACAAACGAATATGAGTATAGATTCATAATAAAAATCCTAGCTTTGGTCCAATATCTTGCAAATCAAGTCTAGAGAATTTCGATCATAAACCTAAATCGAATATCTAGGCCTTCCCATCGATAGGAATCAAATCTCTTGCAAACCCCAAATCGATGGAAATTTCTAGCTATCCGTGATAAATCAATCACAACCTAACCTTCTATCAATTCTAGCAACAAATAAATTTGTTCATCACAATTCTAAAATTGAATCCATAGGGTTCATCCCTGTGCACTAGAACAGCAAAACTACTCACGGATTCATCATAGCAATAGCAAAATAGTTGAATGAAAACATATAGCAATGAAGAATTGAAGGAGAGAAAATCATAAAAATGAGAAATTTCAATAGAAATAACAAACCAGATCTTTGTTATTCAATCTCCAAAGGGGAATTACAATTAGAATTAAGCTAAAACCTAATTTCTGGCCTTCTCCTAAACTAGGATGAAAAGCAGGCTTAAATACAAGTCAGAACGGCCAAAAAATCCTGACAGATTTTCCCCTGGCGCAACCCAGAACCCTAGTTCGGGATAAGGTAGACTGTGCCACTAGGCCGAGTAGAAAATGTCACTCGACCAAGTGACATACCCAAATAAAACAGAGAATTCGGGGGTCTGGTCTTCTTGGCCTCTGCGTCACTTGGTCGAGTAGAGTTTGTCACTCGGTCGAGTAGACTTCCTCACTCGGCTGAGTGAGTGTTCTGCTGTGCTCCCCAGAAATCCAAAGAGACTGGCGTGTTTTCCCTTCAGAAGGTTCTGACTCACTCGGGCGAGTGGACTTCTCCACTCAGCCGAGTGGGATCATTCACTCGATCAAGTGGGTTGTGACTCCAGGCATATTCGTATCAGTTGTACTCGGCCGAGTACGTTCCTTTACTCGGCCGAGTGAACTGTGTACTCGTCCGAGTGCCCTGTTTCTGGAGTCATATCTTCTCCACCTCGCTTCCTCATCGATTCTATTGGACTTCTTCTTCTTCCGCTCATCCTCTAACGCTGCTAGCTCTTCGATAGGGCCATAGGTGATGCTCTGGTATGCGTGCAAGTCCCTTGGTCTCATTTTATGCTCCAGATCGCACCATATTTCCGAAAATCCGACAAAAACATGAAATAGTGAAAAGCAACACGATATTGTCGAATAATCGTGAAAACACGATATGGGCGATCAAAATGATATGCAAACATGCAAAAAAGGTGTAAAATATGGACCGATCACGCATTCACATTTTTGGTTGGTTTTGTACACTTTAGGTGTGGCACTTCCAGCTTAGTGTTGAGTCTTTTTGGTTTTTTATTTTATACTTTTGAGTCATTTTTTTCTTTCTTTCTTTTATTTTAAAAATCTTTTGTAAATAATTTTTTTTCCTTATGGATTCATTTTCAAACTTTAGCGATGTTGATTTGGAGGACTCCCAACTCCTACTGTTCTTTCACTGTATGAGGTTGGAAAATCCTAGTTTATTTATGCAAAAGTTTGAAAAATGGTATAGAAAAGAGTTTGTGGATTTGTTTGATGAGAACATTTATGCAGATTTTATTTGTTTTAAAGTGTTCCCCCATACATTGAGAGATGATGCTAAAATTTGGTTTGATGCTTTTCCTCGAGATTCTTCAGACGGATTTCCTTCGAGCTTTCTTTCCTATTTATTACAGGATTCGGGTACACATGCACCAGGCATTTGAGCAAAAAATGGAGAGCTTTATCCATTTTGACTGTGAGACCTACTGTCAAGTTTTGGAGAGGTTCGATGGTTTAGTGCTTGGGTGTCTACGACATGCTTTTAGCGCAGAGGATCTACTTCGGATTTTCTACACATGGTTGCAGCCGTCGACGCGAGACTTTGTGCAGATGAGCAGCAGTGGAGATTTCTTTGCATACACAACAGATGATGCATGGTTGTACCTGAGGGACCTTGCAGAGTGGGAGCGGATTGCGCCATCTGGAGAGCCGTCACTTGGATATGAGGATGATGGCCAGTCCCCACTTCCACCTCAGGATGCAGAGCAGCAGGTCCAGTGTCATTTTGAGGAGCCACATTTGGGCTCTTTTTGTTGCGACCCCATGGGATACCGAGCAGAGTAGGATGTTGGGTTGCAGGAGAGTCGGGTAGAGGGCGTTGAGAGATTACATAATGAGGATCAGGAGGAGATGGATGATGGAGAGTGTGTCATCCATGTTGGAGACGCGATGCAGTTTCATTGGGTTGGTGGTGATGATGAGATGGAGATGTGCCCAGGCGAGAGTGAGATAAATGACATCGTAGTGCCTGAGTCACATTGCCCTTCTGATCCATTACCACAGCTGGAGGTGTGCGAGCATCTTGGGTAGACTGCTGAGATGGTTTACTATGGTGGTGTTGAGGAGGATGAGTTTACGGGATACAGCCTACAGACTACATTGGAGGCTGAGCCCTCCCTCCCTACAGATTCAGTTCAGCAGCCATCACTTTAGACACCTCAGGACATGCATCAGCTCATCATCCAGGACGACGATATTCAGGGTGGACCACGGAGTCCAGGGATGACTGTAGAGGCCATTACCTTGTGAAGTTAACAACTCATTGATTCCGTGCCACTTCATGGACACATTGATGGAACTAAAGATATAATCATTTCAATGCTAAAATGCTAGCAATATAGCTCAGAATTAATTTCCAATTGAACGTGATTCATGTGTGGATTCAAACTATACGCAAGTTCTTTTTTGAGTCTGCAATTGAAGAGTTCTTCTTTGGCTGGGATCTTGGAATCTCTCTAATTCACAGATGAAAATTTGTGTGTCAAAATAGATTCAATATACAGACTATGCAAAAAAGAAGATATAAACATCTATAAGGAAATTTTGAGAAAACATTTTAATGTACGCATCTAGGTGTCACCATTTTGAGTATGCTAGCATTTAGGCATCTATTGTAAGAACATTTTAATGTACTAAGTTGGTCTCATATTGTTGCCAATACTGTGCATGGTCTCATATTATTGATACAAGTTTTCCTTTTTTTTATGTTTTTGAGGGGCAATGTAAATAACGCCTATGTTCTCCTTCAGAAAACGGGAAATATTTTTTGAATATGTTAGAATTTTACTCCTAGAACTTGTAACCAACCATCCAAAGAAAGCTCAACTACTAATTGGAAACTATCTTTTCTTTTCCTTTTTTAAGGCATACACAAGCCTAATGCTGGATAAGGAAATTTCTATTTGACATCTTCGACCATCATTTTATTACTAATTGATTAATTTTTATATGTAGATAACTGAGATCATCTTTCATTGTGTTGGATATAAATACATATATGTTGTTTCTTCGTTGCTTTTTGGGTAGAAATTCTTCATTGCTTTAAATAGAATGCTTTATGTTTTGGTACACTGTACTAATTTTCAGTGTCATTAAATCCAACCGTAGTATATATATAGGATAAATCTAAAAAGAGAATAATATTCTAGCTTGATCAGCTTTGTTGATTGGTAAGTGTATGATTCATGGATAGAATCTTTTAGGAAGTCTTGGGGGACTATTCTCAAAGACATGGAAGCCTTAAAATCCTAAGAGATAAAATGGCCTGTTTTGACTAGAGGTAAAAATCTGAAAGAATTTCGGATGAACCAACATGAATTTATGCAATACTACCCCTTGATTTCGCCTTTTATGTACAGATGATTCTAATCAAGCTGAACAGAGAAAAAGGTTTGGTTTGTCTTCAAGCCCTACAAAATCAAGATTAAACGCCCTGCAATGCAATATCCTTCTGAAAATGCATCTGCACTAGAGAAGGTTCAGGTATATGTCTGTAGCTTCATATTTTGTGTAGAGTATGATCAGCGATTTATTTGTTGTAGTATCACCGGTTGACAGGATTTGTGTGTATATTTACTGGTTTGTAAAATATTACAGGTAGAAAAGTCAAAGCAAGACGATGCCATATCAAATCTTAGCAATTTGTTAAGCGAGTTGAAGAACATGCCTGTTGACATGGGCTCTGAGATAGATAGGTCACTTCTCAATATTGCTTTATATTATTCTAGAATTCTGATTAGAATTGGTTTGTTGACGGGGGGATTTGTACCTTTTTATGTCTTGGTCATTTGTTTTATGGTTTGAAATGCACATACGTCATTGAAGAAATCTCGACAAACACAACCCTCTCTGAACATGCATTTTTTGGTTACAAAGGCTTTTTAGAATACCAATCATCAATATAACATAGAACATGAATGGACAATTTTGTTTCTAAACAAAATTATACACAACCGTGCACATAACAGTTTATCACAACCATCACCTTTTACAATTTCCTAGGAAAGAATAACGTGGACATGATGCTCACTTATTTATTTTTAAAACCTCTATGGATCATATCATTGTTTCTGGCTTATGATGTAATTGGATTGGACTGGATTGTATACTCACGGCTCACGACTCATGGCTCACGTGTATACTCACGACTCACGGCTCACGTGTATACTCACGGCTCACGTGTATACTCACAGCTCACAGCTCATATGTATAATCATGTATACATGGCTCATGTATATATTTAATTGGATTACATGGCTCATGTATATAATTGGATACACAACTCATATAATTGTATTACACGGCTCATGTATATAATCAAGTATACACGGCTGTTTGATTTACACTGCTTAAGATTTAATAGGGTAGGATTTGATTGGATTGTATATACTCGCGGCTCACGGCTCACGAATATACTCACGGCTCACGTATATACTTACGACCCCAAGAGATATAATTATGTAAATGATCATGCATATACTCACGGCTCACGGCTCACGGCTCACGGCTCACGGCTCACGGCTCACGGCTCATGGATCGAATTGAATTTTTATGATTTCAAGGGGGGATAACCAAAGAACTTGCTCACGGCGCAAAGATTTTATGATTAAAAACTCTATGGATGCATAAATAGTTTTAGCATATTAATCAGTTCCTAGCTAACCACTTTTGTGAAGTTTATTACACATAATGTTTTCTAGTTTTGGATTTCATGCATCATGAATTGGCAACTGGTGAATCCATTATATTCTCAAGATCAACATGTATATAAAAAACCACTAAGAATCAAGGATTTCATTAGGATCCAATCCAAATCCAATTAATACATGGCCAAATATATTAATTAAATTATTTTGAGAAACATGAAGGAATACTGTTAACATTTAGTGAAACCAAATCATTTATATATATTTGCATCCCTGAAAAAATGTGTCAGCAGATGAGGACATGCTTTCTTAGTTGTGCACAGCCTTTTCATTTTTAAACAACTGCTTTTTCATGCTTTTGTTTGCTCTCAAATTCTTTTCAAGAGGATCTGGATGTTTCAGCCTTGATCAGAGGATGAGTTCTATCATTCTATCAAAGAAAACTATTTTGAGCCCAATAAATTTCATTTTGACTTATCAGATGATCAGGTTCCATAAACTACAATGTGTTCTAATTAGTATAAAAAGGGAAATTTCTTCTACTGGTTTTCTTCTTCTCATATTTGAACCTTCTCCTCTTCAAGGTTAGTTTTTGCATAATGACCATAATGTCTCCATTTTGAAGAGTAACATGAGTAGTTGCCATATCTATTATACACTTGAGGGACGGGTTTTTTATTGTTTTGGGTTTTTTTTTAAATTTTGGGGCTTTTTTGTATTATTTTCTGTTTTTGGTTTGGGTAGTGATTTTCTTTGCTTTTCATTTTCTTTTGATTTAGTGTTTGGATCCTTTGCATAAAAGATTCAGGTTTGTTGATACTCCTTTATATTTTCGAGGAAGCACAGAGGTTCAGATTTCACCGTCACCGTAGGAGATCGAGAAGATGGGATCGGTGAGGGCGAGGTTCTCTCGGTATCTATTTCGAGGGGGGATATCGCCAATCGAGGGAGGATCAAGATGATGCTTATCTCGAAGCTTCAAATGGCTCCCCCTTTTGATGGAACATCCATAACATGCAATCTGTGAGATTTGCTGCATGCAATCGAATATCTTCATGACGAAGGAAAAATTCATATAGATATCAAAGGTTATATTTGAAATCCTCACCTTTTATTATTGCAATATTTTACATTCATAATGTATATTTTCATCTCTTACATCTTGAATTGAAGTATGATTGATTGATTTCTTAACTTTATGATCTTCTCTTCTCTTCTCTGCTTTTGAAATATCAAGACATCATCTGATGAGACATTTTCGTGGTCTTTGGCAGCTGTAAATATATTGTTCCCTTTTTTGATCTGTTACTCCTCAAATTTTTGATTTTAATTGTTCCCTTTTTGGTTTTTTGTTGCTCAATTTGGGGGTTGTACGTACTTCAGAAGCTAGAATGATGTAAAGCAGCAGCGTCAGTGGCATGCAGCAGAGCAGGAGCTAGAATGCTGCTGAAAAGGAAGTTGGAGGAGCAACAGAAAGCAACAGATATGTAGCAGGCCATTGAGCTGCAAGGAGAAGGTTACTGGGGCTTCATCTTCTTCATTTCAAGAATCGGATCCTACATTCATTATCATCCATAACTATTTTCAGCCCAACAACCATAACTACATTCATTATCATCCATATTTTCCATTTTGCATTTTGAATTGAAGTATGATTGAGTGATTTCTTAACTTTATAATCTTCTCTTCTCTTCTTTGCTTTTGAAATATCTAGACATCATCTGTTAAGACATTTCCATGGTCATGGTCTTTGGTAGCTGTAAATATATTGTTAAGAATGGAGATGTAAATGTTTGTGATCCTTCTCTCTAAGAAGTACAATGATAATTGACAGATTATGGTTCACATCCCATAATTAGCTATAGCCTCTGTCACTATTAATTAGATTGATGTTCCTATATTCTTTTAGAAGCGAGCACTATTTGGCAGTGTCTTATTTCTTGCTGGTCTACTTTTGTGTTAGTTGTGATTAATTTTCTCATTCATATGAGAAGTTTTATGCCACAAAAATAATGAAACCCTTCACTACAACTGACAAAAAATGATTTCAATGATGTCTTCTATATTTGTAAATGTATGTGCATATGTTTCAATGTCACATTTTCCATGTATGTACACCTGTGGGTTAGTTTCTCATTGATATTTTCTGTGAATAGTGTTCATGTATGTACACCTGTTCCAATGTACCTATGCTCCATGTTTTTCCCAGCTCCGATTTTTCCAGACTTTTTGGTTAATCATCTTTTTCATAAACATAGCACGTGCACAACATGTTGTGACTTGGCAAGTTCTTGAAAATATATGTGGTACACACATTCGACACATGTCAGCTTCATAAGCCGGCACTACAAGGATTTTCGATAGAATCAACATTGAGCATACATATGTTTATTATATGAATATGTTAGTAATCAATATTGAGCATATGTATGAATTCGGTTTTTAATCCCCATAGTTGGTGATGTGACTCTGTTTGCTTTTGTTCAGAACTCAACATTCAAAACTATGATACATTAGATATCCATATACATCTTTTAGCATGTATCAAGGTTGTAATGTATAGCATAATCTTTGAACATCTTGAAACTTAAGATGAATTGTTCTTTGTTTTTTGTTTTTATTGGAATCTTTGAAAACGGAGCGTGAGAAAAAACAGATAATGTAGTCCCCAAGAGGAAATATGCGATTAAAGCATAAAGCAGCATATGGTTTGCTTTCTCTCTATATTTTGAGTTTTAGTAGTAGGTACTTTGCATAGACACTGTCGTTGGTGTTGACCTTGCTTGGAATGTCTTTCAGTATTTTTGGATGCATATGTAGACTTAATTTAGTGTATGTTACCATTGATTTTCTGGTAATCATCTTGAAAGAAAATGGATTAAAGTTGCTAAATATTTGGACTACCAACTCTTTTGCATATGAGTATTGTGTTGTATATCGTTTTCAATTGGAGGTGTTTCTATGTATGCATCAAATTTAATATTAAGAGAATGCATGCTAAAATTGAATGCTGATTTTGTTCGTGCAAAAAGACACATTTGTTATGGTTTTATGCAGAAACAAAAATTTATTCTATGTTCATCTTCTCTTCACTAATTGCAATTAGCTAATTGCTGATTATGAACTTTGTTTGATGACATTTCTAATTTTCTGTAACTCGAAACTATTTTCATCCTTTTATTAGGACCTTGCTTCACTAAATAATTTAGCATTGATATTGTGCATATAAAATTCATAGCAGCTGTGTCCAGATTCTCTCACTCTCTCTTTTTAAAAAGGACAGTAACTCTTTATGTTTCAGTTCATCTCAGTGTAGGTCCAACTGGTGATCCTGACGGCAGGGCTCACTTAGTTAGCAAAGACATGCAACATGATGGTTTAAGCGGCGCTGGAGTATCACGGCAAACCCAGAGGTGGAGCGAATTTGGGGGTCAAGCTTTGGGGCAACCGCAGGTAAATTTGATTGTATATTATGGGAATACTTTGTGGACATGTTAAGTGTATTATGTGTTTTTGATCTTTTTATTTGTAAAGTGGTTTGATTTTTGTCTTCCATTGTTCTACTTATTAAGTGGATAAATGGAGCTTTTTGAAATGTTTTACGAGTTGTTTATTAAGTTTGGTAATGGAGCAAGTGTACGAATGGATCTTTTTAAAATTTATTGCTAGAGATATCAAAGTGATTTAACCCTTTCTTTTATTTTCTTTTTTCCTACATCCCCTCCTCCAAAGCCTGGGGGTCTTGATTTGGCCAATTTTGTAATCAATTGGAGCTTGCATGAAGATTAAACCAACTTCATCTTAAAATAGGCTTAAGCTTAAGCCTGAACATTCAAATAATTAATGATGGATAAATTTTAAATTGAGTTTCTTTTTCTGGTTTTTTTTGTAAGTGTTAAAGCGTCTCCTTTAGATGTGTAATTTTAGTTGTTTGACTTGCATGAAGATTGACGTCCTCATTTTATTACAGAAAATTGACTTTGTTTTTACTTTGCACACATTTAAATACACCAATGATAGTGAGTTAAAATTGAAGCTTCAAATTTCAACTAAAAACTGTTTTGTTGCTCTATTTCATTGTTTAATATAGGTAGGTTCTTTAAACTTATGATCCTACATACTACAGCTGGTCTCTACTAATTTATAGTCTATTATCATGATTGTGTTACTGTAATCATTGATAAATGGAAAAATATGTTGCATATTCTTTGATTTGTTTTAAATGTGATTTTGTATAAATCAAATAGTTAGAAGTTAAGATATTTTAAAGGTAAAGGATGTAAGAAATTTATTGACGTAATTGAGATGGAATTAGACAACCTTAAGTATGGAGATTTATTTCAGATATGTTATAATTTGGAGAAAAAAGAGTAACCATGGCCATGAGCCATGGTTCTATATTTATTTATCTCATATGGAATGTGAAGAGGCATGAACACCAAAGGTCCCCATTACTCCAATAAGTGGGGAGTAATGGAGGGATAAAGTGGTGGGGAGGCCAAAGGCCTCTCTCACTCACAACACTCCCCCTTATCCATCCATTACTTTGGTCTTAGCATATAAAGCTAAGGGGTAGATACTTCTGGATCCTGAGTAATCGTGTTTGCCTCGTTAAAACCTTAGCTGTGGAAAACACAGTGGGAAAAACCAACAGCTCAAGGGAAAAGAGTGCACCACAAGTTACTCCCCCTCATCCGTACAAGCTTCAGGCTTGTAGGTCTTTCAGCTGTCTCATACCGATTCCTTTTACAAGTTTTACAAAAATACATCTCGGTAAAGATTTAGTAAAAAGATCATCTAAGTTGTTGCAGGACTGGATCTATTGAATATTGACCTCCTCGTTCTTCTGTAGATCGTGCATCTAGAAGAATTTGGAAGAAATGTATTTCGTTCTATCACCTTTGGTGTAGCCCTTTTTGAGTTGTGCTATGCATGTAGTGTTGTCTTCAAACAAGACAGTGGGCTCAAGATCAGCAGTCTTCAGGCCAGTGGCATCTAGGATATGTTGGACGACGGAGCGAAGCCAAAAACATTTTTTGCTCGCTTCATGGATCGCAATGAGTTCAGCGTGGTTGGATGATGATGCTGTGGTGGTTTGCTTTACCGATCTCCATGAGATAGCAGTCCCTCCATAGGTAAACACAAAACCAGTTTGTGATTTTGATGTGTGAGGATCAGATTGGTAACCTGCATCAGCATAACCAAGCAACTGTGAGGAGGAACCTCTCTGGTAGTATAGTCCCAGATCTATAGAACCCTGGAGGTAGCGTAGAAGATGCTTTACTCCGTTCCAGTGGCGCTTTGTAGGCGCAGCACTATGTCTGGTAAGTAGATTAACTGTGAACGCTATATCGGGACGCGTGCAGTTTTCCAGATATAGAGGTGCTCCAATGGCACTGAGTTATGGTACTTCAGGACCCAGTAACTCCTCCCCCTCTTCCAGCGGCTGGAAGGGGTCCTTATGAATATCCAATGATCTCACGACCATTGGAGTACTTAAAGGATGGCATTGTTCCATTCTAAACTTGTTTAAAAGTTTTCTTATATATTTGATTGGTGTTACAGGATTCCACCTCATAGGTGTTTAATCTGTAAGCCAAGATAATACCTTGTTTTGCCTAGGTCTTTCATTTCGAGGGTATGCTTTAGGCTTTCAGATATCTCATTGATCTCTGCGGGAAATCCTATGAGATTTAAGTCATCAACATAAACCGCAACGATGACAAATCATTTTCCCGTTCTTTTGATAAAGTTACACGGGCAGACTTCATTATTTTTAAATCCTTGCTGTGCAAGGAAAACACTTAGTCTGTTATACCACATCTTTCCTGGTTGATTTAGACCATATAATGATCCTTCAAGCCTTACCGAGAAGATGTTCCGATGTCTCTCTTTCATCTCTGGAGGTAAATTAAACCCATCTGGAAGTCTCATATAGATTTCTTTATCTATATTGCCATATAGATATGCAGTCACAACGTCCATGAGCTCCATTTCTAGGCTTTCCAGAGATGATAGGCTAAGCAAGAATCGGAAAGTGATCGCATCCATGACCGAGTAATATGTATCTTCAAAATCAATCCCTGGTCTTTGGGAAAATCCATGTGCTACAAGGCGTGTATTGTAGCGTACAATCACATTTTATTCATTTCTTTTTCTGATGAAGACCCACTTATATCCCACAGGTTTAACACCTACAGGTGTTTGGACTACTGGTCCAAAGACTTTGCGTTTCAAGAGTGAGTCCAGCTCTACTCTTTTTTCCTCGTCCCACTTTGGCCAATCATCTCTCCGTTTACATTCCGCTAGAGATCGTGGTTCGACGTCATCGTCGTATTCAGCGACGTGAATGGTAATAGCGAACGCAAAATCTTCGTCGATGACTGTGCTATGTCTGTCCAGTACCTCTCCATTACGTATGTAATTTAATGATGTTTCTTCTATCGTTTCCTCTGCAGGGGAAATAAGGAGAGGAGAGGTTGTTGGTCTGAGCTCAGCATTCTGTGGAGGGATCATCTTATTATTACCAGGAATCTTCCTCTTTCGAGGAACTTTATCTTTTGAACCTGGTGGGCGTCCTCTTTTCAATTGAGGTACAGCCAATTCTGCTGCCGGTGGTTTGCATCCATCTTTGGGGATGTCAAGCCTAGCTGGCGTGTTGGCAGTAGGAACGTGTGAATGAACAATCTTCTGGTTGTCCGTAAATTTATCTGGTAGAAGGTGTGCTGTGTTCTGAATGTGAAGGATCTTCAGGATCTCATCTTCACATAGATTAGTACGCGGATCATAAAGAGACAAAGACTTATTGTCCCAAGAAATGGTCTCTGAAGCGTCAGGCTTCTTAGACTGTGTGCCCAGTTTTGGAAAAGTTTTCTCATCGAATTCACGGTCATCAAGACGTGCCTTAAATGTGTCCCCCGTAAGAGGTTCCAGGTATCTAATAATAGAGGGCGAATCAAACCCAATATAGATACCAAGACGACGCTGATGACCCATTTTGGTCCTCTGAGGTGGTGCTATTGGGACATATACCACACAACCAAACACTCTCAAATGAGAGATATCTAGGGGTGCACCATATGCTAGCTGCATCAGGGATAATATATGGCCACCTGAGGGCCTTATCCTAATCAGCGATGCCACATGCAATATAGCATGCCCCCAAGCATCCACAGGCAACTGGGATTGCATGAGCAATGGACGTGCAATCCATTGGAGTCTCTTTATAAGAGACTCTGCTAATCCATTCTGGGTGTGAACATGAGCTACATGATGTTCAACTTCAATACCCGTTGCCCAGTAATAGTCTTCAAAGACTTGCGAAGTGAATTCGCCCGCATTATCAAGACGTAATTTCTTGATATGCTTATCGGGGAAATGAGCCCGTAACCTAATTATTTGTGCCAATATCTTTGGGAAAGCTAGGTTGCGAGTGGACAATAGGCACACATAAGACCATTTTGTGGATGCATCAATCAGTACCATGAAATACCGAAATGGGCCACTTGCGGGGTGAATAGGCCCGTAAATGTCGCCATGAATTCTCTCTAGGAAGCCAGGAGACTCTAATCTCACTTTCAAGAGGGAGGGTCTCGTTATTAGTTTTCCCTGAAAACAAGGGAGACAAGGAAATTCACCCTTTTGAAGAATCCTCAGTTTCTTCAAATTATGGCCACGGGATTCAGAGATAATGCTACGCATCATAGCTGATCCAGGGTGACCAAGTCTATTGTGCCAGAGTTGAAACTCTGGCAATGAAAGGCACTTCTGGTGCTCAGTCATATTGGCTTCTATTGGTTAAATATACGTATGGTAGAGACCTGACGGGAGTCCCTTAAATCATTCGTGGATGGACTTATGGCCACTTCTTGACGAGTCACATATATATATTCAATGTTTTCTTCATCTCTGGTTTCTAAGTGATATCCGTTAAAACGAATATCTTTGAAACTTAAGAGATTTCTATTAGATTTTGGAGAGAATAATGCATTTTGTATTTTAAGTCTTGTGTTATTTGTGAGCAATAAGATTGCTTCCCCAGATCCTTCGTTTATGTTGGACAGTCTTGAAATTGTAATAACAGGACCGTCATATTTGTTTAAGCTATTAAAATAGCATGGATCGCGAAGGATAGTGTGCGTTGAGGCACTGTCCACTAGGCACTCATACTTCATCTATATATAAGCAAAATGAAAGTTTATTTAAGTAAATGAAAAACTGACATTCAAATAAAAGTGCTTTCAAATCAAACTATAGATGAAGCTACAGAAATTTAAATGCATAGATATAAGGTAGGGCTCAATCGAGCAGGTCGTCATTTTTGAAATCTTTTGCAGTGAACTTGGTGAGCAGTTGAACAGCCGCCAAGTTTGTTTCAGGCTGAGACTTCTGGCTTGCCTGATACAGATCCTGGAGTTGCCGAGGTGTGCGGCAGTTTCTGGACCAATGTCCAGTCATGCCACATTTATGGCATTTATCCTCTCAGTTCTTCTTAGGAATTGACACTGGATCAGTGTTCTTACGCTTCCATGTGAAGTTTCTCTTCCCTTTGTTGTTGTTGTTGGTCTGGGGTGCTGCTCCTCTTGCTGGCTCATTACAGCTTTCCCTTTGTTCTTTCTAGCCTTCTTCTTGTTTTTCCACTTCTGGGGAGAAACATGGAGGGCTTCAAGGATATGGACAGTACCAGCATGGTACAAATTATGAGTGGCAAGCAGTAAATCTCTATTCTGCTCTGCCCTAAGAAGGCAAGAGATCAAATCAGAGAACTTCGTGAAGTTGCGTTCACGATACTGTTGCATGAGGATTGCATCTTTCTCGTGAAATGAGGTAAATGTCTTTTCCAACATGCGATGCTCAGTCACTTCTTTACCGCACAACTTCAGGCGTGAGGTGATATTATGAAGTGCGGAGTTATACTCAGCAACGTACTTATAGTTCTAAAGTCTGAGGTTTTTCCACTCATAACTGGCACGTGGTAATATTACATCAATTTGATGTTTATAACGTGCCTCCAGCGCTTGCCACAACTCCAAAGGGTCTTCTACCGTTAAGTATTCGGCCTTTAAAGTCCGATCTATGTGTCTCCTGATATAGATAATGGCTTTCGCCTTATCTATGTGGGAGACAACGGTAGGAGAACTGCTAGATGGCTGTGCCACTTCAGGGGCACTGCTAGCAGGTGTCTCGGCCAATGCGGGGGCCAGAATCGAGTGGAGAAGTGCCATTGAACGCAAGTGGAACTTCAGGTCCACTCGCCAGCTAAGATAGTTCTTTCCCGCTACATCAAGAACCTCGAAATCGACGCTAACCAATTTTGCCATTTTAATCTATGCAATTTAAATAAGCATGTATTAATAATTAAACATCATGCTTAAAAGAAATAAATAAGAAAAAATGCGGGGATCGGCCAGATACCCAAAACATAAAATGTCCAAAGTCCATATTACAGTCCATAAAGCAGATAAAGAAAAATACAATTTGGAAACCCTTTTTGGGTCCCAGCTATATGCAATCTTCTCCTCCATCTTCATAGGTAGTAACATCGGTCTTTAGCATTATACATAAATTCCTCACTACAAAATTTCTCTCAGAAATGAAAAAGAAATTACAAAGAGAAGGAATATAATAAAAGGGTATCAAAAACTGGCCGATCCCAAAAATCACATTTTGACTTATTTAAACATCCACGCAGTTATATATGCAACAGGCAAATAATAATAGCGCAGAATCACAGACATTACAAAAATCATCAAGCCCAAATATTGGATAAAACAATTTTATTTAAGTTAAAAGGATTAGTTGGACCACGGGGAAACATCATTCATCTTTAGGTTAGGTAACTAAAGACAGAGCGGTCTCAGGATCCATTTAACCAATTTAACTTAAATTAATTTTTTATCCAATGCTAAAGAGATTAATAATTGAAAAGAAGCAGATAAAATAACATAATCCGCAAGTCCTGAATATCAGGGTACTAAATCAATTTAAATCTGGCCTTGCTGGTAAGTCGCAAGGGGGGGGCAAGAAGCGGGCCGCAGGCCCGATAGCAAAATAATACTCGCATTAATTTTTTTAATGTTATTAACTGGGCTTCTGGCCCAATAAACAGCCAAAATAATTTATTATTCAGATTTGGGCTGCAGGCCCATGGGCTGTAATATTCAAAATTAAATTTAACACAAGCCCTAAAAACAAACTTTAGGGTATTAGTTAAAGAATGTAAAAAGCCCCCAAACCCCTCATTTTACAGATAGTGTCCCTCTCCCTCTCCTGTTGATGTAAAACAGCGCGCCCCCGTCTGGGAGGGGCGACAACCGGAAGCCCCCCCTCCCCCCTCTGAGGTGGGGCATAGGCCTGAGGCCCCGGCAGCACAGAGAAACCCCCCAGCGGGGGGGGGGGGGGGGGGCGACGCACAGGGAACACCCCACCCACCCACCCACCCCCCCCCCCCCCCCCCCCGTTGGGGGGCGGCAGACGTCCATAGAGCCAACGCAAAGAGAAACCCCCCTGTCATCGGGGGGTGGGCGGGCCAACGCATAGAGGACCCCCGGCGGGGGGCATCGGGCGCCGCATAGAGCCCCCCCCCCATCAGGGGGGCGTCGCACATATCCCCCCGACAGGGGTGGCGTCGGATAGAGCCCCCCCATTGGGGGGCGTCGCACAGATCCCCCGGTGGGGGGCGTCGCACAGAGCCCCCCCGGTGGGGGGCGTCGCACAGAGCCCCCCCCCCCCCCCCCCCCCCGTCGGGGGGGGAGCGACAGAGGCCCTCCCGTTTGGGGGGCGACAGTGCGACAGGGGCCCCCGTCCGGGGGGCGGCGGCGTAAACAGTGGCCATCGGTGGGCGGGGGTGGGAGATGAACGGTTTATAGTGGTTTTTTTAATTCTGATATTAATCAGAATATTACAGATTTATACAAGCCTATAGAAAAGCTGTATAAAATCATAGCAAACTATATTTTGTAATTATCTACGGGATCAAAAAAGTTTACCTCTAGATCAAAGATCTAGGGACGATCGTAATAAAAAAATCCGTAGATCGAAATCCCCGCTCCCGATAAGCAAAAAAGATCGCCGCAACGGTTCGCCGCAAGCCGGTTCGCCGCAACAATAGATTTCTTCGCGCGTAGGAGGTTAATTTGGAGGGGATACTGGAGAAAAAGCTCAAAATATGAGAGCTTCGGTGCTGATAACTGATCGGTTCCGAGTATACACCCAAAGAACGGTTGTAGTTTTACCGCAAGCGCACGGTGTAGCGGCGAGCGGGATATCGAACACAGGGAGGACGAATGACCGTGCTTGCTCCTAATCAACCTGGCTACTTAAGAGAGAAATTTGCCTTTGGCGATCCTTTCACAATCGTAAGACAAAACGTGCAGAAATATCAAATCAAATAAAGAACGTCTAGGGAATGGGGAATCCCCGCTACTCACCGTATTCCATAAATGTGGTTCGTTGGTATCAAAATTGCTTGAATAAGAATTTGGATGAACTAGTTGCAACTGAATGTAGAACCAAGCTCACGCTCTCGCGCTGTTGCCGGTCTATAGCTATCCTAGGTTTGGATCCAATCTCTTGCAAACCCTAGCCTAGGAAAGCTAGCATTAGGATCAACATCATCGTCCAATCGCGCACCGAGTCCAATCTCTTGCAAACTCGGTCCACGATCTAGATTGTGATAGTTCCTACCCGTCCAATCTCTTGCAAACGAGTATCGACATGGAATTGCAACCGGAAATCCTAGTATCGGTCCAATCTCTTGCAAATCGATACTTCGAAAATCCGATTCCAACCCAATTCGGATTTCTAGGGCTTCCTATCAAATTGGGATCCAATCTCTTGCAAATCCCAATCGATATGAATACCTAGCCATCCGTAGTAAATTGATCACAATCTAATCCCTAATTATTGATTCTAGCGCAATTTCTACCAATTCATCACAAATATGAAATTGGGCTTGTAGGGTTCATCCCCACGCCCCAAGACGTGGAGACTACTCACAATTCATAGCAAGATCACAAAAATATTCAATGAAATAAGCAATAGAATTCATCACAATATTGAGATAAGCAATAAAAATAGAATTTTTAAGGAAAAGAGATGCAAACCAACGGAGTTCTTCAATTGCTCTAACAAAAATCACAAACTTGTCTCTTCTCCAATCACAAGAATAAAGCTAAAAACTAATCTAAAAAGCTGCAAAAAATCTAAGAGAGAGGCTCCCTAAACTAGGGTAAAACATGGCTTAAATAGCCCCTCAAAATCGTCCAAAAATCGTGACCAAAATACCCCTGCACAGCCTGTTTTCCGCAATTTTCTCTACAGGCAGCGCATCGCACTCGGCCGAGTGACAAAAATCGCTCGGCCGAGTGAAAACCCTGTCATTTTCCAGTAAGTCGGGGGGCTTCAGGGGTCTTCAGTTCGGGGGCGGCTCGGCCGAGTGAGTTGTCGTCACTCGGCCGACGGCTTCAAGGCACTCGAGCGGACGAAATAATCCACTCGGCCGAGTGGGTCTTCTGAAGCTCAGGCAGCCGAAAAACAGTAACTTCGATGTTTTGGAAGGGCTTCGTCCGGGCGCCACTCGGGCGGACGCGATATCGTACTCGGCCGATGTGGTCTTCGGTGCTCGGCCGAGTGCACATAGGAATCGTATCTGTTCAGGTCGGCCGAGCAGTGTCTCGCTGGTCGGCCGAGTGGCTCCTCCACTCGGCCGAGTGGGACACAAAAAATGCCCATTCTGCTTGTTTTGGCCTCCTCGTCGCTCCTGTGACGTCCATTATTCTTTCGCTCCTCTCCAACAGCAAAATACCCCTCGGGGAGGTCGTCGGTGACCGTCTAAAGTGAGCGTATCTCAAGATCACTCCAAATCGCGCCAAATCACCTGAAATGCGACAAAAACAACAAATCGTGAAAAGCATCGCAATATCGTCGATATATCGTGAAAAACATGATTTGGGCGATCTAGATGGCATGCAAACATGCGGAAAAAAGGTGTAAAATAAGGAGTGATCAAAATCCCCCAAGCTTGCCTCTTACTCGTCCTCGAGGAAGATAAGTAAAAGGCGAAACCGGTGGATTCGGAAAACGGCGACAAGAAACGAAAAATGAAAAACGAAGAAGAATGAAAACGAAATGGAATAAAGTAAGAAAGAAAGAAGCGAAGAGGTAGGATGCTAGATCATTTCCTCAGGAAGTGGGTTTCACTTACTCATATAGCATGCTCTGAATGAAAAATACATGTCAAAGAATTTTATTTTGATATCATAGTATAATAGTGCAAGTAGAAATAGAAAACCCACGAACAACGATATAATCATGAGAAACGGAATAATTTTAGAATTAGCATCGACTGAAACATTTAAAGCGGTATACAAATCACAGATCACACACTTTTCAATTGAACGCTTTCTATCGGGAGTATAAGAGTATCACACTATAGAATAGAGAGAATAGAAAAGTATGGATTTCATGAGATGAACGCTAGGCTTAGATTTCTGGACTTCGTAAAGCTAAAAACAATCTCATTGAGTATAGAATATTACTTAGCCTAGATCGTCGTGCAATGCCAAGTGGTCACTCTCTCACACATCAATGGATCCCCTCCCCCAAGCTTATCTATAAGCGTGGTGGCATAAAAAATATTTACATCCCCATTTTTATATACATATAGCTCCAAAAGTGATAAAAAGAAAGAAGGGGGGAAGAAAGTGAGATGGGATCTTTTATTGAGGATTTTTCCTCTTTTTCTCTTTTTTTTATTTTTTTTTCTTCCCTTTTTTTTATAGTATATATACAATGATCCCAACTCAAAGAGAGATAATGATATACAAGAATGTTTTTCTCTCTTTTATTTTTTTTTTATAATAAGAGACTTGGAGCTAGGAACTAATAACGGGGGAAATGCCATAAAATAGAATCACTAAGGGGAGATTCACCAATGATTTTAAAAGCAGAGAAATGATGTTCAAGATTTGTGGAGAAAGAAATAAATGTAACTCTCGGTTCACTCTATAAGACATGCACGACAACTTCAGCAGGGTAATCTAATCTACTCAGTTTCGATCACAAAAAAGCTAACTAACCCAGATTTATCATAGCTAACATCATCCAATCATCCTAAAGTGAAGTGTACAATTCATGCATATAGAAGTGATATAGGAAAAGAAATCAGTACTCCAGAAATAGGCATTCAATACGTGAATCTTGGTGTGTTTTCTGTGATAGCATACATATGAATATTCAGACTCAGCTAATAATAAAATTTCATCCATTTTCATGCGGAAAAAGGTGTGGGTTACTATTCTAAATGCAAAGCAAGTCATAGCATCTGATATCTGAAATAAAGCCTAAGACATGACAAATATAGCATGCATATAGAATAAGCTAAATCCAACGTCATCATCATCACAGAAAAGTCATCTCTAGCATGAGATGAAAAAGAAATAAAGATAAAGGGAAAATAGAACCTATGCAATGCGGCACACAGAAAAATAAGGAAAACGTGATGCATGGTAAAATAAAAGAAGAATGATGAAAAAATGAGTGCAAAAGTGAAAAACGGTGTGAAAAACTGAAAATAAAGGTGGTAATCAAAAAGAACGTGAGAACTCACTCCCCCAAGCTAAATCGCACAGTGTCCTCAATGTGCAAAGTGGGTCACACCGAGAGACAAGAAATGTGAGGGGTAAGTGAGGATGCATGCATGGACAAGTGAAAAATAAAAAAGAAAAATAAAGAAATGAAAATATGATGCGGACATGATGCATGCACGGAAAGGAGTGATACAGATATATAAGGGGCACCAAAAACTCTCCCTCTCTCCCAAAAAAGATATATATAGATATGATCACAAATAGAATCCCAAAATAAGTGAGGGGAGAGGGGGGTGGACAAAAGTGCATCAGGACCCAGCAGAAACGGGCAGCGTAACGGCAAGAATGGGGTAATGGCATCAAGAGTGCCTAAGAAGGCGGCGCTGCGCCGTCTCCGTCCTGAGGCGGAGGTCGTGAGGGTGGTGCTGGCTGGACAGGCTGCTGAGCGGGGGTGGGTGTGGTAGTGGTAGCAGGCTGAGTGGGTGTGGAAGTGTGGGCGGGAACCTGCTGGGTGGGTGGGGGTACGCGCGGGAGACGCTCCAAGACCTGTGTGAGACAGTAGTGGATATGTGGTAGCAGGTCGAAGCGGCCAGCCATCGCAGTGACGGTGGCGGACAGGGTCCGGAGGTCGCCTCTGAGGCCACTCACCGCCCCCTCTAGAGCACGAATGCTCTGGAGTACTGTGTCAGGGGGAGGTGGTGCAGAGGGACGCACCTGGCGAGGCTGGGCAGGTCTGGGCTGGCGTACGCGAGTGGAGTATGTAACGGGCTCAGCAGGGAATGGTACAAAAGGTGCTGCGCCTGGAAATGTGGGCCGGGCCTCAGTGTGAGGCCGGGGCGGGCGGGTGAGAAGTGGAGGCAGCGGCAGCGAAAGAAGAGTACAAAAGTGGCTGCGAGGCGGCTAGAGAGGTCGGTGGCACAGAAGTGTGGACAGACGCCACGACGCTCTCAGAAAATACGGCAGGGGTGGAGACAGAGGTAACTACCGTTGGGGTGGAAGTGTGTGGACCAAAAGGCGCAACCCCAGCGGAGATCATGCTAGCCATGGTCTCCACGACCGCGGCGAACGAGGGCTCTCCACTCTCAACAAAGGTCTGCGGGCGCTCGGGGAGAGCGGAGCAAAGAGGCTCCATGGACAGAGGGCCGGTGGTGGGAGTGGTAGTGGTGGTGACAGCCTCGGAAGTGGTGGAGGTGGGCTCAGCTAAGGTGCTCCCGACACCGACAGAGGTGTCAGGAGCGACGGAAACGTCGGGTATGGGCTGAGGGGCCACAGGGTCAACGGGCTCGGCAGCAGGCTCGGCAGGGTGCACAACAGGGTCTACAGGGGCAGCGGGGGCCTGCTCGGCCTCCTCGGCCTCGAGTACGTACGCAGCGGGGATGAGGACATCCATCGCAGGGAGCCAGTCAACGTGGGCCGGTGCAATCTGGGTCCGAGCTGGGCTCGGGAGAATCATGTAGTCGGCACTGAAAGGGCCGTGCAACCAGACCCAGTGACGCTCACCATGCGGACGCAGCATCTTCATCCGGGCCATAACATCTATCGACAAGGAAGTGGGGCCCGGGACGCGTCGCAAGTCGTCAGGTAGGTCCTCGTCGGTCATCATGGTAAGCAGGGTGATTAGACCGCCGCAGCAGATCGGTGAGCGAGCGCCCACCGATACGATGATGCGGTCTAAAAACCAAGCCGCAATGTCGATCACGACGGCGGGGACAAGCTCGTCTCCATCCCTAGATAGAGCTCTGGGACGTGTCATCGCATAGAGCATGTAGAGCTCTGGCGTAGACATCGTGCCTGGCTCATATCTCGCCAAAAATGTCGTCGCCATAAGGCGCTGAGCAATGCGAAGGCAGGGATGTACGATGGCCGAGGCCTTGGCCCTACTAGGGTCAAAGGCGGTCCTGTCCCCGGTAACGGTGCCAAAAACTTGATCGGTTCTGAGTATACACCCAAAGAACGGTTGTAGTTTTACCGCAAGCGCACGGTGTAGCGGCGAGCGGGATATCGAACACAGGGAGGACGAATGACCGTGCTTGCTCCTAATCAACCTGGCTACTTAAGAGAGAAATTTGCCTTTGGCGATCCTTTCACAATCGTAAGACAAAACGTGCAGAAATATCAAATCAAATAAAGAACGTCTAGTGAATGGGGAATCCCCGCTACTCACCGTATTTCATAAATGTGGTTCGTTGGTATCAAAATTGCTTGAATAAGAATTTGGATGAACTAGTTGCAACTGAATGTAGAACCAAGCTCACGCTCTCGCGCTGTTGCCGGTCTATAGCTATCCTAGGTTTGGATCCAATCTCTTGCAAACCCTAGCCTAGGAAAGCTAGCATTAGGATCAACATCATCGTCCAATCGCGCACCGAGTCCAATCTCTTGCAAACTTGGTCCACGATCTAGATTGTGATAGTTCCTACCCGTCCAATCTCTTGCAAACGAGTATCGGCATGGAATTGCAACCGGAAATCCTAGTATCGGTCCAATCTCTTGCAAACCGATACTTCGAAAATCCGATTCCAACCCAATTCGGATTTCTAGGGCTTCCTATCAAATTGGGATCCAATCTCTTGCAAATCCCAATCGATATGAATACCTAGCCATCCGTAGTAAATTGATCACAATCTAATCCCTAATTATTGATTCTAGCGCAATTTCTACCAATTCATCACAAATATGAAATTGGGCTTGTAGGGTTCATCCCCACGCCCAAGACGTGGAGACTACTCACAATTCATAGCAAGTTCACAAAAATATTCAATGAAATAAGCAATAGAATTCATCACAATATTGAGATAAGCAATAAAAATAGAATTTTTAAGGAAAAGAGATGCAAACCAACGGAGTTCTTCAATTGCTCTAACAAAAATCACAAACTTGTCTCTTCTCAAATCACAAGAATAAAGCTAAAAACTAATCTAAAAAGCTGCAAAAAATCTAAGAGAGAGGCTCCCTAAACTAGGGTAAAAACAGGGCTTAAATAGCCCCTCAAAATCGTCCAAAAATCGTGACCAAAATACCCCTGCACAGCCTGTTTTCCGCAATTTTCGCTACAGGCAGCGCATCGCACTCGGCCGAGTGACAAAAGTCGCTCGGCCGAGTGAAAACCCTGTCATTTTCCAGTAAGTCGGGGGGCTTCAGGGGTCTTCAGTTCGGGGGCGGCTCGGCCGAGTGAGTTGTCGTCACTCGGCCGACGGCTTCAAGGCACTCGGGCGAACGAAATAATCCACTCGGCCAAGTGGGTCTTCTGAAGCTCAGGCAGCCGAAAAACAGTAACTTTGATGTTTTGGAAGGGCTTCGTCCGGGCGCCACTCGGGCGGACGCGATATCGTACTCGGCCGATGTGGTCTTCGGTGCTCGGCCGAGTGCACATAGGAATCGTATCTGTTCAGGTCGGCCGAGCAATGTCTCGCTGGTCGGCCGAGTAGCTCCTCCACTCGGCCGAGTGGGACACAAAAAATGCCCATTCTGCTTGTTTTGGCCTCCTCGTCGCTCCTGTGACGTCCATTCTTCTTCCGCTCCTCTCCAACAGCAAAATACCCCTCGGGGAGGTCGTCGGTGACCGTCTAAAGTGAGCGTATCTCAAGATCACTCCAAATCGCGCCAAATCACCTGAAATGCGACAAAAACAACAAATCGTGAAAAGCATCGCAATATCGTCGATATATCGTGAAAAACATGATTTGGGCGATCTAGATGGCATGCAAACATGCGGAAAAAAGGTGTAAAATAAGGAGTGATCAATAACATGTTATAATTTGGAGAAAAAAGAGTAACCATGGCCATGAGCCATGGTTCTATATTTATTTATCTCATATGGAATGTGAAGAGGCATGAACACCAAAGGTCCCCATTACTCCAATAAGTGGGGAGTAATGGAAGGATAAAGTGGTGGGGAGGCCAAAGGCCTCCCTCACTCACAACAAGATAAGAATTGTTCTAAGATTTGCATAATTTCATTAGCACTTTTATTGAAATAATTGGTTCTCAATGATTACTTCCACATAGCATATCTCACGTTTATGCTCTTAGAAAAGTAATTTGTGGCTCCCATAGTCTATATTCTGGATAAACTATGCCATCATACTGCCTTGACAATCAAAACATGCTTATCCAACCTACATATTGATGACATGATGACGTTAACATCGAGAACATCAAATGGACTTTTGTAGAATAGGATTACCCATTATAATTGCAATTTACAACTTTGCTCAAATCTTTATAAATTCATTTAACGTCGGGATATATTTATACAATTTATGATCCGAATTGGTCGAAAAAATATATTTGAAATAATTTTAACTGATATATTGGTAATTATTGAGCTTCATTTAAAATTAGTGGATCCAAGATTTTGAAGGGGTAATATTTTGAATGATCATGCCCTTTGGGCACATGTTAAATCGGGAGGAAACTAAATTTTGGGGGAAACTAAATTATATGGGAGGAAGTAAATTTTGCGGGAACTAAAATTTTTGCATGACTAAATAACAGTTATTGTGCTTTAATTTGGCGGGGAACTAAGATTTTGAGGGGGAATATCTTAAATGAACCATGCCATACGGGCATGGGTTATGACTAGGACACAACTGTTTTTGAATATATTAAAACACAACTGTTTTTGAATTCTAAGGCTGATTAGGACAAGATAAAGAGTGGCTATGCTTTGTTCTTGAAGAATGGAAGGTTGAAATGAGTTTTGAGAAAGTTTTGGGCGGGAATCAATTTGGTTGGAAAACTCAAATTTTTAAGTCTAGCCAAGATGCTTGCTTCGTGCTTGGGAACAGAGCAAAGGCGCCAGCGCCAAAAGCACCCGTGCCATTTTTTACACTAATTTGTTGTTCCGCGCCGAAGGTGCCCACGTCGAATCCACGTCGAATTTGTTGTTCTACGTCGAATTTGTTGTTCTGCGCCGAAGTCGGTGTCCACGCCAAAGGCGCCCGTGTTGCTAAATATTTCTACGCTAATTTGTTGTTCTTTTAAATTTTGGCTGTGGAAATAATTTTTTGGGAAACAAAGATTCCCCGAGGGAAAATCTTAAATGAACCGTGCCCGCAGGCACGAGATATGACTAGTATATACATATACAAAAGAACATATAAAGTTACATAGAAGATACATAAGAAATCTGAAAGAAGACAAAATACATACGGGTGTCTAGTTCTCATAAGTAAAATTTTACACCCCGAAAATAAGTACAACACCCACCCACAAATAAAAAAGGAAGACTAGCCCTGTGTAACCTCCGGAGGGAAAAAAGCTGCTCTATGGGTCTCTGGATCTAGCCTGGGAAAAGGAGGCGGGCACGTCAACACGTGCCCAGTAAAAAAATACAACTCTAGGAGTGGAATATTATCTTTAACATTTTTATATCACATCTAGATCATCAACATTCATGTTAGGAAAATTAAAGGCAAGCCACGCAAATTAATAGCTATGAACAGAAAAGGAAACATATGACAATAAGAATCAATCTAAATGCAGTTCTAGTAGAAATATAATCATGCAATATTCTTAGGCATGGAGGTAATTGAACAAATGCAATAAAAGAAAGTAAATAAAGTCGAAATGGAACATATGATGAACTCAGGCATAGAAGTAACTAAACTACTACAATTAAATGAAGGGGTTATCAAACAACAATTGCATAGTTATTATTATTATAGTTACATTAACACTTTGGAATCCCATGCAAGATATTATACATAAGGCTCTGGACCTCACACAGGGAGGGTGGAAAAATGGTACCCGCTAGTGGAACACGAGCAGTGCCCAATTTTAACAAGGCCTCTCGTAACTTCCCCATTTCGAGAATGAGAATATCATATCATACACATCATTTACCTCATAGTGCATCACGAGTACACCATGAGCCTCTCCAACTCTGCCTAACTCCACATGCCTGTTGTCGGGAGTGAGAGTAAGATACAAATCAATTTTAGTCCAGTTCCTTATGTACACACTCTACTCGGGTTTTCCCCTAATCTCGTTTCTGGAATAACTCCCTCAGGGTAGATCGAGATATCCAGGTTATTATGATACTCTCGAGTCCTCATTCAAATAGAATTGATCAGGTCCATCATCACAATATTTATGTGGTCATAACCACCGATGCACATCATTTCATATATCATCATTATCACGTCAATTCTATAATTTCCACGATCATCATTTCATTGCATAAAATTGTTTGTGCTTAAGGAAATGATATAATTTTGGCATGAACTAGCATACTCTCCTTATAGCACCATTACATGCACAAGCAAATTTACAAGGACCAAAATCATATATAGCATAGATTAATAAACATGCCATAGAGCAATTTTCTCAACATGATGCATACTAAACATGTCATTATACCATAGTGAATACTAAACTTGATTTAATAGAACATAACTTGAAGCATGAAATAATTCCTCGACATGAAACATATTAAACATGGCATGAGACATACTACACATAGAAGCATGCAGTAATAACATGAAACATACTGACATGATCTTAATACACATAGAGGCAAGGAGTAATAAAATGAAACATCCTAACATAATCCTGGTACACATAGAGGCATGCATTAATAACATGAAACATACTAACATGATCCCCCTACACATAGAGGCATGGATTAATAACATGAAGCATACTAACATGATCCTCCTACACATAGAGGCATGGATTAATAACATGAAACATACTAACATGATCTTACACCTAATGTAGTGAATTCCTACCTCAATGAAGCTTCTGCTCCTACTCTAATCTTTTGCCTCCTTCTCCTTGTATTTCTTATACCTTCTTCTTTCTTGAAGGACCCCCAAGGAGCAAGAATGAGGGTATGGTCAGCCAAGGGAGGATGATGGAAGATGGTGGTGGTGGTGGTGGTGTTCGGCCAAGAAGAGGGAGGAGGGAATGGTGGCCGGCCCTAGTGTATGGAGGAGAGGGAGAGAATGAAGGCTAAGTCTACATTTTCCTTTCTTTTTTCTTTCCGTTTCTCATTTTTTCCTCCCGTTTATATCTTTTAAATCTAATGAGATTAAAAGAGAGCATGACAAGTGTTGTGTGAGGTGTCTTAAGCCTAGCTAACTAACAAGCTTAGTGGAGAGTGGTAGGTGGGATTAAGTAGGATGATGACACATAGAAATAGAGGAAAATTTAGGATTTCATTTTTAGAAAAATACTAATACAATTATTTACATGCAGCACCATGTAGTATCCGCATAGTATATCATATAGTATATAAGGAGAATACATATTATGTTTATAAAAAATAGTATTATAATGATTTAAAATTATGAAAAATCCTCAAAATACATGAAAAACACTCTCGCATCAAATACGATCAAAATACATAGTACAATACCCGTATATATGCAAATAAGGAGTTACACATAATAGCCAAAGAGCGTTATGGAATCAAACTCGGGTATGGACATCGGCTTCAACTCTTTTGATGCTCAAATGATAACCTTTGAGAGAGAGAGAGAGAGAGAGAGAGAGAGAGGAGAATGAGGTCACATCCTCTCAAATGGGAGGCTATATATAGCAATTTAAAGTGGAATTTTTGGTAATTCAACTTCAAAATTGGCCCTCTATCTTCTTGGTTGGGCCTTCTTGGATTTGTCGTGTCTCATGAGCCTTTGGGCCCCTATTGATAGTGCGATTGTGACCACCTAATTCGGTGATATACCACCACATACATATTTATGTATGCACACACAAACACACACACACAAACACATATATATACACATATACATACACAACATGATCATCATGATCATCATGATCATGTGATTGAAAAAACAACTCAATTTATGTGAGATTTTCTATTTTTAAAGGCTCCCTTATTGAGATTTCATGTGTTATCTAAGATTGAGAATATCTATACTGTTACGCCTATTTGGCCGAGGCCCGAAAGACACGAGCCCAGAGACCCGACCGCCGGTCAAGAGCCCATCTGCGCACTCAGGCCCACTCGATAAGGCCCTATGGGGGACCCCCCAAATGTCGATCCGACCCGGCCCCGGTAACGCACCGGTCACTCGCCCACTCCTGCGATAACCGTTCCCTCGATCCCGTTACCACTTAGTGACAGTGATGGGGAGGTGCGGGGATGGCGCAAGGAGCGGCGACGGGGGGCGGATTGAGGGGGCACGATCGAGGGCGGACGAGCGACGTGGGTCAGGGGCAATCACGGCGGAGGTCTATAAAGGGGCTAGGAGGGCGACAGGAGAGGAGACCGCCTCTCAGGTATCTAGAACCTAAGGTACTCCAT
>CM061142.1:585116393-585204119 GCA_030789695.1 Scilla litardierei | reverse complement strand
ATATCTCTTTGCTAGCATTGTCATGTCTAGCTTGGGGGAAGTCTATTTTGCTGTGTTGTCGTGTTTTGTTTTCTTTGTGTGTGTGCTTGTTTTATTTTTTTTGTGTCGTGTCATCTTTCTTTCTTTCTTTTTCTATTTTTATGTCGTGTGGTGTGATTTTCCCTTTATTTTCAGTTTTGTATCTGTGTTTTCCATGTTTTTCATTTCTTTTTGCGTCAGTGCATATTCCCCCCCCCCCCCCATTTTCATTGCCCTCCCGTACTCACTCTTATTGCATTGAGGGCAATGCAAGCTTCAGCTTGGGGGAGTCGCACTTTGTGCGTCGTTTGAGTCTTTCTTTTTCGTTTTTGTGTCGTTTTCATCGTGTTTTAAATTTTTCTTTTCTTCTTTTTATCGCTTTCTCCTAGAGATGAACCCTATGATGAATTGCCACAAAATCACACACACCTAGCATGGCATCGATAATCACACTCACTAACCCTATGATATCGAGTCCTCTTACATTTCATGCATCGTGGGTCCACTTAGCTTTTTGTGAGTCGTGTGTCGTGCCTAGCTGTTTGGTGTGCTTCTGCTTTGTGATTTCACTTTATATACATGTCCAGGAATGACCCCTAGATTATCACGCTTCGATATGAATAATGTGGTATTTGCTTCTCTTGTCTGTTTCTGTATGCATGATTATATATATCGTATGCTTCATTTCGCATGCGTCGGGATTCCACAATTAAGGACTAGGATAACCCATTTAGCCCATGCTCTAATTAGCGAGAATAGTTTCCTTTGCCCAAGTGTTTAGATTCCGATTTCTTTTTTTGTTATACTTGGTGCAAATCCCCTCGTCGTGTACCATTCTCCCACTTGGGAGAGTACACATGTGTATAGCCAAAAACCTAAAAATCCAAAAAAAGGAGAAAAGAAAAGAAAAACCCAAAAAGAAGAGAAAAGAAAAGAAAGAAAAAAATTGTATAGCCAAAAATCCAAAAAATATACAAATACCCAAAACCCAAAAAAATTCCCGTGTGAATATCTTTTCCTACTTGCCGAGAATAAAGGGAAGGCGAGAATTTGCATCGAGTGTTCTACTCCACATCATCTCAACCCCCATCGGTTTCGAAAACACTTGGCATAGGAACTTTTAGCTATTATCTAGGCTATAGTGTGGTGATTTCCTTAACCCTAGTTGTGGAGTCCCTGACGCATGATATGTTTCGATTCTCTCTCTATTCTCATGCATGCTTGAACTATATATTCACCGCTTTATTCAATTTGAATCGATATTTGGGTCATTTCTTGGATTTGTGTATATCGAGCTTTATCGCACATCGTAGATAGTGACACAGACTGCTAGCACACGACCACACTCACTCGCGCTTCACCGCGTAGGCCCACGGCACTTGTCTGGACTCGTATTCCTTGGTTTAGTGATGTGATTTGGTGTTTGCTTACTTGGTGTGTCGTTTTTGATTTGTTGGCCCTGACGGGTGATCTAGGATATAGAGTTTTCTTTTTCTCTCTTTCTCTCTATTTTCTCTCTCCGAGCTCCTACTCTCACTCGTCTTCCTCGAGGACGAGGAAGAGTTCAGCTTGGGGGATTTTGACGTGCATTTATATTTCATATATATACGCACGTTTTCTTCCGTGTTTTTTCGTATTTGACCGCCCTCTTATAGTCGTTTTCTCGTGTTTTCTTGTTTTCTTTCACTTTTCCGTGTTTTCCGTATTTTGCAGGATTTTACTGGCATAGGGGACATAAACGACGATATCGCAAGTCCCCAGAGCAACGGGAGGAGTCACGCATGATCCAGGGGGTCAAACGACGATGATATCATCTTTCAGCCCCTCACCCGATCGGTTGGTCATCTTCAACCGATCGGGTGATGCACGCGTGCACCACCCGGACGCGGCTGGGAGCTCACAAGAAGTCACCCGGTCAGTTCGCAGGCCGGTTCAAAAGCCCAAAGTCTCTGGATTTTTATTGTGATTGCCAACCGATCGGGTGACCTTCACCTGATCGATTCATCTGTAGCCGAATCTCTAGAGCCAAGACACGGTTAGCTCAACCGGCCTCCTCACCCGACTGCACCAAGATCCAACCGGTCACATGCATATGTCAACCGACCGGGTGAAGATGACCGGGTGAAGTCCCGCATTGCGCTGTAAATGAGTGAAGCAGGTCCCCCGATCCGTTGACTTGTCAACCGATCGGGTGATGTCGTTTTCTATAAATAGAACCCCTAGGTTTTCCAGAAACGGGAGTTGGTTATTTTTTACTGTTTTCTTCATTTTGTGACGGCTGTAATTTCCTAGTTTTTGTAAGTTTTCAGATCTTTGTCAAACTTTAGTATTATCTTAATTGCTTTACTACCATTGCATTTCTATTGTCTGATTAAGATTTTGACGGTCCATTTTCGTTTAGATTGCTTTTTACTAAATATGTGTGAGTAGTTCCCAAATCTGGGATTTTGGTGGAAACCCCTTCGTGGGCTCTTCCCGATGCGTCCATAGGACTAGGAAATCGATAGGGATTAGGAATCTAACGGTTACGCGGGGTGTTTTATTGTCATCGGCGGGAAAAAGACCGCCTTTGACCGTCGGGCCAAGGGGGAATAAACTTGGCGGTTGACTCCCTAGCCATAGATCACGCCCTTAGCGTAGGCGTCGAATCCTAGCACGCGGGAGCGGCAGGATGAGACATTGGGAGTTATCGTTGCGAGCTTAGTGCTCCCGGAGTCGGTCAGTTTTAATGGACACGGGAGTGCCCATTGACCGAACCCGAAAAGTCCGGCGTATCTTCCTGGGCACCGACCGGAATATCGGGCCCATGGGACGCTGGTACCACTCTTAGAGGTAACTTCTCACCATTAGACCCTAATTCCGATCGCTATCCTTCCCGTAGGCCGTATCGGCGAGAATCGCACGATAGGGTGGAAACCAAAGTCCCGGGTTTTTGCTTTATATTGTCTATACTTTGCATTCTATTTACCGTGACAACTCATCATTCGATCCGGGCTAGCTCGCCCATGGGGTGAATTTGATCCTCTTTGACACAAGCACATCCACGCCTCCCTGAGTTCGACCCCCAAGCCACACTACAACACCGTGCTCTTGCGGTTACAAATATTTAAATCTCACGCCCCCAATCATATTATTGCACACATCTAGCACGCATAAGCGGGGGACGTCACAAGTGTGTGATGACTCATCCCTAAGAGGGATTAGTCATGGGCTAGGTGTCATGATAGAAATTCTTAAGGATGCGGTTAAAGGAGACAGTGCCATATGTTGGGGTTATTTGATAAAAAGTTGAAGACCAGCTATATGTCACCTTCGGGGATAAGAAAGATGCTCTGGAAGTCTTAGGTTCTAACCTGGGAAAAGGGGGAGGGATACGTCAACGCGTGCCCAGTAGGAAAAACACAGTTCGAGATATGGAATATTATATTAATATTGTGTTACACTATTATGGCTTCAAGAATTCAAGAGAATAATAAAGAACAATTCTAGATAAAATTTATTCGTAAGCAGAAATGATAACATGTAATGAACTTTGGTATGAAATATGACAATGATTATTACATTCGTATAACATCACCATTCATTTAATATTCAAAACTAAATACTTGTAAGGCTGAGATGGTTTCCATGGAATCAAGAGGTGGCATCCCATTGATTCTAGAGGTGACCCCCCCCCCCCCCCCCCCCCCCCCCCCCCCCCCCCCCCCCCCCCCCCGGCCACCCGGCATTTCCGATGCACTTTGTTCCATGTAGCACTTAGCTCTATGTGGCACTTTGGTCCATTATTTACCATCCTTACATTACACCATATCTCTTTCATATAGAATGCATCTTTATCTTGTCCCCATATTCAACATGTCACAATTAACATTGCATAGTACACCATCAACATAATGACATTTCATGTATATATAAAATAACAAGAATCAGCATATAGATCTAGCATCCTAAACATGGCAACATAGTGAGTTTCATATGCATAAAAGATAAATCAATATACTACAATAGATACCACAATATTAAGATAATATTCATGCTCTAACATATATTTTTCCTACCTAATGGAATAGGCTATGTAGAGAGATATGGAACTCCTCCTTCTAATCTTTCTTCATTACCTTGGTGTTACCTTACATGAAAGAGGGAGAGAGTATAAAGAGATGGAGGGAGAGTATTAGCTAGCCTTCTTCCTTCACATTTCTTTCTTCTCCTTTCTTCCTTCTCCTTCCTTCTCTTTTATATTCTCTCTTAAGGATGAGGTTAAAGGAGATGGTGACAAGTGTGTGATGACTCACCCCAAAGAGGGATTAGTTATGGGCTAGGTGTCATGCTAGAAATGCTTAAGGATGCGGTTAAAGGAGACAGTGCCATGTGTGGGGGTTATTTGTCATCCTTAGAAAATTAGGTTTAAAAATAAGTAAATGATTTAAGGAAAAATTGACACATGGATGGTGAGGGGGCATGCTAAGAAAAATTGGAAATTTTTAGACGAAATATAAATATAATTATTTAAACATGTAGTCATTATGTAGTATACATAATGTAGTCATTATGTAGTATAAATATAATTATGTAGTATACAAAACATAATACATAGTATGCTAATTTAGAATGTAGTTACAATGTAAAAATAAATTTAGTATTATCATATCTTTTAAAAACTATAAAAAATACACAAATACACAAAAAATATACGTGTATCAAATATGATCAAAAATACGTAGCACAATTCCCGTATATATAAAAACATGGAGTTACAATGTAACTATGTCCGACCTGTTAGGAGGTCGTCTGCTAGTTATCACGCTAAGATATGGAGGAAATGTATAAGGTGAAGCATTTGCCAAGTTTAATGATGCTTGACGTTTGTGGTTATCAGAGTATGAGAATCAAGAAGTCGAACCCTTCCCTTGTTATAAAAGCGGCTACTTATAGGCAGTGGTCGCTAGAGTGTAACGTCTAAGTATTTATGGTGACTTTATTGCTTTTTGCCTGAGCTATTTGCCTTGATGATGGAGCTGAATTGGTCGAGCATTGAATGTACATATTGAAGATGAGCTTAATGGCCGACATTGATGATGGAGCTCAACTGTCAGCTCAACTGTCATCTTTAATGGGGGGAGAGAGAGAGAGAGAGAGAGAGAGAGAGAGAGAGAGAGAGAGAGAGAGAAAAGGTCAACCTCTCCTGTGGGCCTCTGGGTTGTTGGGCCAACTTTGTGGGCTTTTGCTGGGTTTGTCTGTTTGAAGTAAATAACTTAAAAGATCATCGGACTGGCCTAGGCCAGTATCAATGAATATTGTCTGTATGTATCCATATCTGAAAACAATAATAATCTTACTATCCGAATCTATATCTATATTCAAAGATAAAAATATAAATATCTTTATTTGCATCAGAAAGGATTTGAATTTGGATCCTATTCGGATAATCTAAATCCATTTAATTCCATACTTTCCTCAGTGTCCCTATCTCCTTTACAACCTCTTTAATGAACCATTGCTCACCAACTTTCCTATTTTTTTCTATCCTTAACACAAATGTAATCTCAAACTCAAAGTTCAAGCATTGCATCCTTTCAAAACCAAACCCTTCCATACCCAAACCCAAATCCTTAACCTTTTCTGCCTCCAAAGTCACACGCACTATGGGTCCATTAAATCCTTCCATATCTCACTTTCCATAGTCTATTCTGCAAACTCGATCTTTGTGGAAGATGATTTGTTTAAGAAACTTATTCTTTTTGGGAAGGTGGTGATTATAACACAAATTTTAAAGGTAGAATTTGTATTTGGGGAAAAATAAAAATATGATTTGAGTGCATATGTACAGCTCAAAGGAAACTCACTATAAAAATAAGGGTAAATTGCACTTAGACGTCATGTTCTATGAAGTTCTTGTAATTAAAAAAACTTAATCGTTGACACTAATAATGGACCCCTTCAATATAACACTGAAATCATTGATTGACTAATTAATTAATGGTAAGTTACATGTTGATCCCAAACTATAATTTTAGAGATAATTGATCTAGTTTCAGTGTTGTTATCTGTTAGTATATGATGGCTAATGACCAAGTTATTTCACTAATAAGTGAGTAATAACTTAGCAAATACGCCAATTAATGGAATACGTAAGTTTAGGACTAAAGAAATGATAAAAATATGCATTTAAAGAAGTTTTTGGGTGGTTGCTATAACTACAAAAGGTAGTTATGATCTGATTCTGAATTTTCAACAAGTGGACAGTCTATAAATTGCCTCCCCTCTTGTGAAAATGAAGAATGTTTTATTGAGAATAACTACTATCAAATGCCTTCATCTTCCATAAGAAAGTGCCACAAAAAGAGAGAGATTTAGATTGTGAGAATTAGTAGATTTTCCCTCATGTGATGATCTACAATGACCATTATAGAGAAGCCTTGACGATTAAATATTTCGATGCATATCCAAAGAGTTTGGTAAGTCTTCTTCAGGGATGTCAAATCTCTTCACTAGTAACAATGCCATTTAGGCGTCTTTTCCCGTTGTAATCAATCTCTAGTATTATAAATGAGATTAAGTGTTGTTCTAAGTCATTCATTCGTGTAATTTATATGTAATAATTATGATGTATGGCATGCATTATCATACGTGTCTCTGTGGTTGCTTGTAAACCAACTCTCGGCAAGTGAGAGTTCATGATCTGTATGTTTATAACCACAGACATCATCAAGAACCGAGACTATTTTTTTGATAGTGGCTAGATTTCGGGTTTTTAAGAATCCTACAATTTTCAGTCTGAAAATACAGCCGATTGTTTTATATATAACAACTTTGGTTCCAAAAACAAAACATCTTAGAGAGGTTCTTCGATAGTTTTTTTCGTTAATCTTTGATGATGCTGATCATGATGCTTGTGGAAGAAAGAGATGCCTTTCTCGATAGGTTATCTCATTTTTTCGAAAAGTTTTTCAAAGTTAACTTATTTATCATGATGGTATTATCATGCATAGTAGGTAGGGATGTATGTTTTTGAATTCAAAGATCCTACTGTCGCTCTGCACATAGTTAATTAACTTGTGGGTTTATGACGAGGTCTCGTGATCTTTGCAATTGCCATACTTATTTTGAAAATCCTTTTTCATGTTTTATGCATATTTTACACAAATTATTTGGATTAGAGGCATATTAATTCGATCTTAGACGCTGATTGGGAACGTAGTGAACTTTTCGATTCTAAGACTTATTAATATGTCTAATTAATCCATTTAACAAGTGTTAATGTATTCAACTTTGTTTGTTGAACATTAATGGCGTTCATGTTTCATTCTTTGTAGAAATTTGTAATTAAAATGTCTCATGCTGCTAAGAACATTGTCACTAAACTTAACACAGGAAAAAAGTTAAATGGTGACAATTACAAGATATGAAGTATGAAACTCTAGTATGTGCTCGAGGAACAAGAGGTCCTTGAGGTCTTAAACTTCATCATGGAAGAGCCTTAAATAGGTATCACGGCCCAACATAAGAGGGACAATGAGGCTTATGACTCTTGGAAGAGAAAGAACGCAATCACTCACATAACATTGTTAAGCATCATGGATGATGACATCATGCGTGAGTTCCGTAAGTATGACCTTGCAAAGAACATATGTTCATTGATTATGGCTAACTTTGGAGACACTTAGGTCACCAAACTAAGGTACACCACCATTAAGTTTAATACATACAAGAAGCATATAGATCACTCAATGAAGAAATATCTGAGGCCCATGTCAAACTTGATAATAGAGTTGAAGAACACCAGTCATATTTTGACTGATGAACAACAGGTTCAAGAGGTCATCTGTTCCTTGTCCAAGACATGGGAACAAATGAAGATGCATCTTACATGAGAGCATTAGGACCCTTGAAGATGTTTTGCGCCATCTCAAATTTGGGGTAGAGAGGCAAGAGGCCTCAAAGCATACGTCAAAAGTGTACTTGGTAGGACTAGTTCTCATGGAGGATCCAAGCGCAAGCATCATGGGTGCAAGGGAAAGGAACATGAAGAACCTCCCAAGAAACTTAAGCATTACCAACATGGCCAAAAAAAAGGCATAACAAGAAGATAGACATGGCCAAGATAAAGTGATTCAAGTGCAACAAGTTTGGCCATATTGCTCGTAATTGTACACAGCATGTATCGTCTAGGCATGTATCTTCAAGTTTGTATTCAAGGGCAAGCATGTATCGCCCAGACATACCTTTTAATCAAGAATGCTCCATAAAACATTCACAACTTTGTATGATATTAAACACATTGATATAAACAGTTGGGAAATACAAAAGAGAATTACATCATACCTTGTGCAATCCTTGAGATCTTGTGTATTCCAATAACACATTTCTAGGAATAGGCTTAGTAAGTGGATCTACAATCATATCCCGCATAGGTATGTACTTAATAATTATGTCCTTCCGTTTAACCATCTTCTTAGAAAATTTGTACTTGATATCTATGTGTTTGGTTTTACAATGGTACTTTGGATCCTTTGTATATGCAATAGCCTCATGTTAATCATAGTTAACTAGAACTGGATCAGAATTACTAGCGGCAATTAAATGATCCAAGAACTTCTTCAACCAAACAGCCTCTTAGGCTGCCGTAGAGAATGCCTAAAACTCTACATCCATCGTAGATATGGCTATGTATGATTATTTCTTACTACTTCATGATATGACACATGTAGGGATTTTACGGGATCCAAATGGCTAAAATCGACGTTCGGCCTAAGTCGGGCGGACGACGAAATGGAATAAAGCAGCTGAAAAAAAATCTTAAAAAAATTTCAAGAAATTCCAAAGTAAATAAATTCCCCTAACCAGAATCTTTACTATCCCAGTGTGGTTCTGACCAACCCCTAAAGATAGATCTAACTAACTACTGCAAAAATTAAATGCGTAAAATAAAGTACATACCTTTGTTATACACGTTAGAAGAACGTCGATTCTTATAAACCAATGCCCCATGTTGGGACTGAACCGCTTCCCTCAAGCTGGACCGCATTTCGAAGCAAGCAACACCCTTATCGTCGAACCACCATGCGCTCCGAAAAGTTTCACCTTGAATGGATCCTCCGTCAAGATTCCGGATCTGATCTGAACCCCTTTGTAGCCTTGATAGGAACCGATCTTGAGCACAAAAGAAAAGGGAGATAGAGGTAATATTATTTTGGCTTATTCGATCTTGGTATGCTTTTAACTTTTAAGAGCTCTCTCGCCTCAAGGCTTGGTGCGAGTTTCAGGGAGGGGAGTAAGCCCCTTTTTATATAGGAAGCTGACCACTCCTCTTTTCAAAATAATCGATGTGAGACAAATTAATTGGAGGAAAAATTAATTACAAGTATGCCCTCCACGAAGGCCAAACTTTAACGAATTTTTCGACCCTCACCGTTGAACTCCGAAAGATATATCTTATATCAAATCGAAGAGCACTGAACGGTGAATGCATAGAAACAAACGGTGCTCAATTTCGAGATCGTTTGACCCTCAAATGTCGCCTCAAAGTTAGTCAAAAACCCAGCGCTTTCGTAAAACGCAGCCGCCAGAAAAACCACAAAAACCATAGCATGTGGGGCCCACCGTGGGCCCCGCCTGCCCTGCCATCTGGGTGCATGCAAGGCACACGCTCGTGTGGTCATTGCTGGCACCCTTTATGGGCGCCAGACAACTCAGGCCCGACCCAATGGGACGGGCTAAACATGGGCCTTTCTCTTTTATGCTTTTTGGGATAATTTAGAGTCTATTTTTGACTCTTTTGGATCCAAAATCTTCTTTTGGATCCAAAATCTTGGGTTTAAGTCTGGTTGAACTCAGGTTTTATCCAAGACATTCCCGAAACCCATATATTTATTTCTATGCCTTTACCACATAACATGTGATCTAAAATATGCGCGTAAACATTACGACATATTTAAATCCGTTTGCATCATATGCTTTAATCCCACATTATATTATTCTACAGCCTATATCGCAAACCATTTACGACATAATTAATTCACATGCATCATATGCACTATCTCCCTAATTCTAAATATTACTTGACGAAGGTCCCACTCTGTGTGAGACCCTATAGCCTGACTCTACTACATATGGGGCTCGAAACCCCAGACAGCAGTGACCACGAGCAACAGGTGTCGTCCTGTTTTGGTATCATCATTTTATGGTAAGCCCATTGACATGAGTATTGTCGGGACCACCCTGACTGTGTCCGAGATGAATGCTGCAGTTTTAGTCCCTTCGTCATAACTATGTCGCTCAAAGTCTTTGTTGGATCTAATCCAACATACCATGGCCATGGTTTTTTGGCTGAACACCGTACCGACTCCTGCGACAATAACTCCTCATACCAGGAGAGACAAATTCTTCCTTGGCCACTACTCTACTCGTACTGTTCAAGTGTCATCCAACAAAGGACCTTTCAACAGGGCTTGCCCCGAGGCTAGATGCAAAATCTAAGTGACACCGTTCACGCACAGATTCGTACAATGTTCTCAAGTCTAAGGACCAATTTGCCTATCATCACTGAGAGCTTACCATTGACAGATTGGTGTATACTAACCATGTAGTGGCTCTCGTTGGGTCATTTAATGAACTCATTCTCTAATGAGCACATGTGTCTCGTCTCCAATTTCACCAAGTCGAACGCTCATGAGATCATCGTCACCACACCAAGATGAAGACAAAGACATAATGGTCTATCCGATGTGTTGATTTCCTTCTCTCGAAACATCTATGACCACGAATGATTTTAGACTTATGCTACAAATGGTCAATCACTTCTCCATGACTCGCTTTAAGTATCAGGACTTTACCTAAGTTCTAATGAAGACTACATTATTGTTTACTTAGGTAAATTTATACCAAACAGCTTACTGTTATTTCGAACAAGAAGTTTGTACATATACACAGAGATAAATTGCCTCGAGAACATACACATCTCCCAACAGCATCATGGTTAAGTAAGAAGATATATCCAGAGGTGGACTTCCTTTCATCGAGGTCTCATTCCTAATCAGCATCAGTGTAACCTTTCAGTTGCATATCACTTCCTTGATAGCAGAGTGCATAATTAGCCATCCCATTTAGATATCTCAAAATTCTCTTGACTGCCTTCTAATGTCTTTGGCCAGGGTTGGATTTGTATCTACTCACCATTCCAATTGCAAAGCAGATGTCTTGTCTTGTACACATCATATCGTACATATGACTATCAACTGCACTAGCATGCGAAATCCTACTCATAGGTCTTTCTCTTATTCAGTTGTAGGACATAAACTTTGACTTAAGGCATCACCTTTACTAATAGAGTGTCGAATGGCTTGTTATTTTGCATATTGAATCATTCAAGTACTTTTTTATGTAAGTCTCTTGTGAAAGAGAAACATTTCTTTGAACGATCTCTTAAGATCTTAACCCCAAGAATATATGCAGCTTCACCCATGTCTTTCATTTTATAGTTAGATGAAACCCAAGCTTTGACTTCAAACAAATACTCCTTATCATTTCCAGGTATAAGAACGTCAACTAAGTATGGTGACATAATTACAAACGTATCATTAGACCGTTTGGTATAAATGCAATGATCTTCATTAATCACAATGAAATCATTTGACATGATTACATTATGAAAGCAAATATATCACTGCCTGAGTATTGTTTAAAGCCATAGATAGACTTCAAAAGTCTACAAACCTTATGTTCATGGCCTTCTTTAACAAAACTCATAGGTTGATCCAGAATACATCTCCTCATCTAATTCTCCATTAAGAAACACGGTTTCTATATCCATTTGATGTAATTCTAGGTCTAAGCTTACAACTATATCTAGAATTAGGTGAATCGAGATAAAGCGTACAACTGGTGAGAAAGTCTCTTCATAGTCAATCCATTCCTGTTGTGTGTATCCATTCGCAACTCGTCGAGCATTATATCTTTCTTTTGAGGCTATGCTTTATCTTGAGAACTCATTTGTTCACAATGGCTCAACGTCCTTTTGGGAGATCAATTGTTGCATCTCATTAGACTCAAGCTCCTCTTTAATTGCCTTAACACATTCTCCCTTAGCATGACAAAAGAGTGCCTCTTCCAAATTTTTTGGCTCATCCTCTTTTAGTAGCCTAGTCATGAAAGCTTCTCCACCTTCAATCTCAAATCATCGGTGTGGAATGCTTACACGACTACTACATCTTCTTTAAGATTCATTGAGTCTCATTTGACTCTCATTTGGGTTAGTCCTTAATTGACTTGGGTCTATCCTTACAGGACTCCCACTTGTGTTAAGTGTCAATGGACTCCCACTAGGATCAGGATCACTGTCATTCGCACTTTCATTCAGATGATATTGTGGAATATGATCATCATTGGGAAGAAGAACTAATTCATCATCAAAATCCCTCCCACTCGAATGAGGTGATCCTATTTGATCCATAATCTTAAATAAGGATAGGTCTTGTCATATCTCTCCCTGCTTAGGAAAATCCTCCTATAAGAATGTAATGTCTCTTGATTCAAACTCAGTTATACTCACACTATATTCTTGACCTATGAAGGCATATCCCTTTGAGGTTTCTGAGTATCTTATGAATATACATTTATTTCCACTAGGACATATTTTTCCATACTTATGATAGGAAACATGTGCATATGCTGCACAGCCCCAAGGTCTTAAGATATTCAGGTCAGGCTTACGACTGGTCCATAACTCATATGAAATGGTTTCAACTAACTTGGTTGGCACTCTATTGAGAATGAAGATTGCGGTCAATAATGCAGCACTCCAAAAAGTGATAGGCAAGTTGGCTTGCGCCATCATTCACCTAACCATCTCAAATAGTGTTCTATTCCTTCTTTTCACAACACCATTTTGTTGTGGAGTATAGGGAATACTCAACTGATGAATAATTTCCTTTTCATCACATAACTCCTTGAATTAAGTTGATATGTATTCTCTACTTCAATCAGTTCTTAAGATTTTTATCTCTCGGTCTATTGATTTTCAACTAAAGTCATATAGTTTTTGAAACAACTTATTACATCATACTTGCGAGAAATCAAGTAGATGTATCTGAGCCGAGTGTAGTCTTCTTCTCTTCAATATCAAACATTAAATTGTTTAGTTACAGATATCCAACAAAACAGGGGTCTTAATGCAAACTTGCCCTAAAAAAAATCTTGCAGGGTCAACTTAGCAAGAAAATTGATTACGGAAAGAGTAGGTTATGAAAGTAAACTACGGTCAAACAGTGGATATATGGAGGCTTTTCCCTGTAAATTAATAACGCTATTGTATATGACTGCTTACCTTAATGTGATATAGATAGCTAGCTAGTAACAATGACATGTATATCGGTCACATGTACATGTGTCTCAGCTTCAACGTATACTGACGTTAACCGTCGACAGTGAAACATATACGTAATGATATCAAGGAATAAAATAGTCATTAATCGAACATGTCAATTGCCGGAAGGTGACCGATGATGTGAGCGCTCGCGGTGGCACCCGCAAAGAGTGGAGGGGGGAGGAGAAAAGGAAAGAAACACGAAAAATGTAAGACACTATGCACAGTAAGGTCAACTCACTAGTATGTAATATTGTACTTGATAACCTCAAGGTATTATATAACATATAAGAGATTTTTTTTTTTACATACGATGACGTGACATATTCTTCTTACAAGTTCACACTGGAACGTGTGCACAGAAACTACATTTCCTTGGAGATGTGGGCCGGCGAAAGTTGCTTCATTCTGTATTCGGTAACTTCATGGTATTGTTGCATGTGAAAGTATGGGGATGGAGATCCAGAGGGTGCGACTTCGTTGGTTTATGTGCAGCTGTTACCCGCATGGAGAATCAAACTGAAAGAGGACAAAGCCAAGGGGTTCGTTGGTCAAAGGTTGTTGAGAGGCATGCAATTTTTGTGTGGATTCTGTTATCTCTCTCTTCTCCGCGTTACTTGCAACGTTCAGGTCAAGTTCATACTGCAAGCTTCGAAAGGATGGGAGAGTGATGGGCGCGGAGAAAGTGCCCGTACTCTGGACCACACCAGACTGCAGCCGAGATCATGCAAAAGATCGGCAGAAAGCATGTGCCACGGTCGCATGATTTGCAGTTCTTGAAAATTGAAGGTCACAAGTCAAGGTCGGTTTTTGTCTGATGTGTGTTTGGGGGCGACTTCGCCAAATTCTGCGTGAACCCTGTCCGGCACTTGCCACCATTGGATCCGTTCAAGTGTGGGAAGAAAGAGAGGTAGAAGGACGATGGAAGTTAAAGGAAAATCTAGTTTTGATTTATTAATTTATAGTTAAAAAAGAATGCCTATCAAAAAGGTAATTAAGGGACGGACTTCATAGCAACGGATAGTGCAGTATGAACGCCTAGCCCGCGGAAGTAATTTGAGCCGACATGGTCTTAATGGCAAACCTTCCTCTAGCACAAGCTATGCTATGTTACTTTTGCAACTTGCCACTCAATACTAATGCAGCATCGGTTCTCTAATTAAGAATCATGTCCTTCAAAAGGTATGGATGAGAAGCAAACAGACCGAAATCCACACATCAACACACACGCACCCACACCGGCGCCCACAACAATAAGAGCTCCATACATAAGGTAGGAGAAGGATCCACCAACGGAGGGGATCTTGACTATGACCTTGACATGGTAGAAGATGGAAAGACGACAATGAAGCTGGTAGTGTTACAAGAGATGATGATGGTGATGCCGGTGTCAAGGCAGGCCTCTTAGCCAATGAGGACGAAGATACTAGTGCTATGACGGACTCACAACCTAGCCAGAACATTTTCCGGGTGTTTTTCACCACTGATATTGTTGAATGATTCGTGATGATGGTACGGTTGCAGTAACTAGCGTAGGATGACGTTGGCAGTTGACTATATACTGGGTGAGCTAACCCCAGTCTGAATTGACCTTAATCCGAGCTATTTCAGCCAAGTCCAAGCTATAAATTTCCGGGCTACTTTCAAGTTCCTACAACACGAAGAGCTCTTTAAGGAGGGTCGGATCTGGGGTCCGACCTAATCTCCTCTGATGTTTAAGTCAGATAGTAACTCCAAGGATGCTCATGGTAGCTATGACCAATCTGTTGGGAGATCAACTGATAGTTACCGTGTCAGCTATGAATGAAATATAGAACCTTAGGTGGAGCAGATATTAGTATCGGAGTACACGACTTTTTTGGTTCTTAGAAAATTGTCCGAAAATTGTCCCTTCTACCATTGTCTGAGAGACTACTTATAGGCTATCGCTTTTGAGCGACGTTAGAGGGCAACGTCTGAGCTTTTAATCTGCTTTATTACTTTTGTCTTAATCTGTTTGACGTTGATGACGAGCTTAATGGTCAATCATTGAATGCCTTCATTCAGAACTGATGATGTAAATGAAGAAGGCCAACAATTAGCTAGGCCGTTAGGCCAAAACTGTGTGATTTACTAGCTTTTGGGCATGCCCGCTCAAATAAACTCCTGAGTGATCATTGGGCCGGCCCAGTGTCGTATCAATGGCCCCTATCTTCCAAGCTCAACCGCCACCGCAGTTTGAGGTCGGGTGGTGTGGTATGCATTCATTAAACGGGTACAACAGTCGAGGTGACATATTAATTTTGGCTACCAAAATGCCAAGCCCCCTCGATAGGTGGGCTCGCACACTATATAGGTGGGGAGTGCGAGATGTAGAAGAGTGTCCTCCATATTCATGGCCAAGTCGGACATAGAGAAAAAGCAGCACCAGCCCCTATAGCCAGAGTGGTTCGATAAAAGAAGAGACGGAACTGGACATCGATAACTTACTGATATCATTACAATGGAGCATACCGACTTGGCATAACGGAGAAGAGAAGACCCTGTTCGCTTAGCTAAATCGGCCCACGAGGTCGGCTTAGTGTGATCTCTGATCGTATAGCAAAATCGGCCTACGAGAGAGACTGTGTGAGCAGCCCCCAATCGTATAACAAAATCAACCCGCGAGGTCAGCTGAGAGTGGTCCCTGTTTGTATACTAGATCGGCCCATCAGGACAGCTACGTAATTGGCCCCCGATCATATAGCCAGATCAACCAGCAAGGTCAGCTAATAGTAATCCATGATTGTATAGCTAGATCAGTCCGAGAGGGGAGATGCATAAGCGACCCCTAATCGTATAGCCAGATCAGCCCGTTGAGTCTTCTAGGATTGCTTCCTACTAGTAAAGATGATCGGCCCACGAGGACGGCTACGTAAGCGGCCCCCGATCTATAGCCAGATCGGCTCACGAGGGTGGTTTCATAAGCAGCCCCTGATCGTATAGCCCGTAGGGTCTTCTCAGAGTGAACCCTAATCGTATAGCTAGATCGGCCTGTGAGGACGACTGTGTAAGTGCCCCCTGATCGCATAGCTAGATCAGGCCGCAAGGTCTTCTAAGAGTAATCCCATGTTCGTATAGCTAGATCGGCTCATGAGGCGGCTGCATAAGCGGCCCCTGATCGTATAGCCAAATCAGCCCGCGAGGTCAGCTAAGAGTGACCCCAATCATATATCTAGATTACTCCATAAGGATAGCTGCATAAGCAGCCCCTAATCGTTTATCGAGATATCCACGCTAATCTGTGGACCTGCGCACTTTATAGAAAGTTAAATGGGAGAAGCCGATTATGTTCTTTCCATTAATGCTCTCTTGAATATATATTAGCTCTGCAAGATTAAATCTCTTTGAAATGAAAAACATATAAACTGAAATTTAAAAAATAGTACAAGGGTTTGCTCATTTACATGTTTTTTTGCTGGTAATACATCTGCAAATGCACTGCATTACAAGGATAGATGAGCTCTCTATCGTCCATTGTTGAGAGTCTATATGTTGTGGGACCAAGTACTTTAGTAATATTGTACGGACCTTCCCACTTGGCAGCAAGCTTGCTTTCACGGATGATCTCTGGGAAGAATATTGTCTTCCTCAGGACTAGGTCACCTAAGCGGAAGCTCCTGCCTCTAACTCTAGAATTATAGTACCGAGCAACCGATGCTTCTATCGGATGATAGTTGCAAGCATTCGGTCTCGTACCTCATTAATAGCTCTACATTCAGTCCAATGCCTTTCAGATTCTTTTTCTCATCAAAGTTCTTGAGACGTAGTGATTCCTCGCTGATCTCTACCGGGGCTTGTAGGGTTTTGATGGACCCTTAGGGCACATTCTGTACCCGTCCTAAGTCGGACGGACCATAGACACAAAAGAATGCAGCGGAAAAAATAGATACGTTAAACTATTTAACGAGGCCCTAAGGTTCAAGACCCTTAGCCAGGATCTCTGCCAACTTGGAACGGGTCTGACCACCCCAAGAGGGAGCTAAGCTACTGCGATTAAATTAAAGAAAAGCTAATTAAATTCACATACCCGGAACCTTGCCTTGGTTCAGGCAAGGTGTACCGCACCGTCTTCCGAGCCGCTCCTCGTCCTGCACCGAACCACTCCTCGAACCGCTCCGCGTCCTGAGACGAGCAATCCTCTTGTCGCCAAGCCAACCACGTGTCGAAGAAAGTTTCACCTGAGTGTGAACCTTTGCCAAGATTTCAGATCGGATCCGAACCCCTTCGTGGCTTTGCTAGAGCCCTTCAGGAGTAAGGCAGAAATTATATGGAGAAGCAAATATTTAATTTAAGCCTAGATCCGAATGTGCTCCAACATTTTTGGGAGCCGCTCATATCTAGAGCTTGGGACGAGTTTAGAAGAGGGGAGCAGACCCATATTTATAATGGCGGCTGACCCCTCCCCTTTACTCAACTTTTGATGTGGGACTATTCTTTTTGGAGTTAATAAATCAAGTTAGTTTGCCTTAACAAAAGGCCAAACTTCCATGAATTTTAACTCACCCACCGTTAAGCTTCATGATTGATACAACTATCAAATCGAAGGGCGTTCAACGGTGAATGTGTAGGAAAAAAACGACGAGTCAATCGGAGTTCGTTGACCCTCCAATTGATCATTCAAAGATCAGCCCAAAGCTTGATTTTCGTTCAAAATCAGCCGTCAAAACTGCACACTGCCTAGGGTTCTGCACTCAGATGTGGGTCCCAGCATGTGGGCCCCACTGCAAAAAACTGGCTGATCGGGCACCTGCAACCCAGCCTGTGCGCAGGCGCCCGGGCCTGGGCACTAGGCCCAGGACGCCCAGGCCACAGGCGGGCCAGGCGCCCTGGCCCATGGCACCTGGAATAGACGTCTGGGTCTGGCCAGGCTCCCGGGTCTGGTTCGGGTCTATCTTGACCCATTTGTAATGTTTTGACATATTTGGGCATAACTTGGGCATTTGACGTCCGATTTGGACGCCGTTCAAACATGTGTTAAATGCGAGACATTCCCGTCTTACAGGTAAACTTTTCCTTGCGTTTATTATATTAAATATGGTCTTAAACAATTTAAGACACATTTAACCCCTTTTGCATCATATGCAAATAAGTCACTATCTATGCTAAAAATTAATCATTTGCATCAAATGCAGTTTTCTCTCTCTTGCATCAAATGCACATTCTCCCTAATGTTTCTACCTATTACTAGACGAAGGTCGCACTCGGTGTGAGATCCTACAGCCTCACCCTACTACAGGTTGGGCTCGAGGCCCTATACGGCAGTGACCTCAAATATCAGTTGCCATACCTGTTTCAGTATCATAATTATGTGGTTAACTCATCGACATGAGTATTGTCGGGACCACCCTGACTGTGTCCGTGATGAATTCTGCAGTTTTAGTCTCTTCGTCTAAACTATGTCGTTTAATTCAATTCTAGGTTCCAATAACTTGAATTCGGTTAGTTTCCATCGATCTTTAGTCAAATAATGTTGGATAACATCCAACATACTCTGGCCAGAGTTTTCACTAAAGACCGAACTAACACTACGACACTAACTCCCATTGACCGGGAGAGACGAATCCTACTTGGTCATTACTCTCCTCGCAGGCTTTAAATGTCACCCAACCAAAGACCTTTCGACAGGCCTAGCCTCGAAGCTAGGTCAGAGATTTAAGTGACATCGTTCACGTACAGGTTCGTACAATGATCTCAAGTCAAAGACTAACTTGCCTATCATCACTAAGAGTTATCATTGACAGATTTGTCAATCATAACCATATGATAACTCTTGTGGGTCATTCAGTGACCCCATTCAACAATGGGCACCTGTGTCTCGTCTTCGACTTCGCCAAGTCAAACGATCATGAGATCATCGTCACCGATATACTGTGAAGACTAGGACACATGGTCTATCTGATGTTTCAATACCTTTTCTCGAAACATCTACGACCACGAACCCTTTTAGACTTATGCTACAGACAGTCAAACATTTCTCCATGATCCAGATACTCATCTCGATACATATTTGACCTTGCATTAAGTCTCAGGACTTTACCTAAGTTAATTTCTAATGATAACTACATTATGATTTAACTTAGATAAATTATTACCATACAGCTTACTGTAATTTTGAACAAGATGTTTGTATAGATACACGGAGATAAATTGCCTCGAGGGCATACATCTCACAACAGGGCTACAGCTGCTGCTCAGAGGCGAGCAAGAAGGATGACCCCTATGTTGCGTCCTTATATGTTGTAATACCTAGTCTCCGTATATACGGGTATAACATACGTATTTCTGGACGTAAGTGTAAGTATAAATTTCTTGGTATTTCTTTGAATTTTTCCTAATTTTTGTAATGATAAATTTATTGTTAAATAATTTTTAAACAACATTTGAATTTAAATGGATGAGTATTTGAATGGAAATACATTGTATTTAAACAAGGTATGAAGTAATAAGGGTGTATTTCTATTTTTCGTAAAAATTAATATTACAATTTTCTAAAGATGCCACCTACCCCTAATATGTGTCATGCCATGCTTAAACTTCACCAACCCACATCTTATATGTCATGCTATGCTTAAACCCCACCTAGATCTAAGCTAAGTGCCATGTGGAGAGAAAATTAAGGGATGACTAATACATGGAGTGAGATTTAAAAGGGCAAAATTTTGAGAAAAGGCGGAGGGAAAAAGAAAATAAAATTAGGAAGCTCTCTTTCTCCCCTCTCCTCATGGTGTAGGCCGAACTCTCCCTTAGACTTCAAGGATGTTGAATACCCATAGGGCCACTCCACCCTCATTCTGCAAACCCCCGTAGCATTCCTTTCTTCTCTTGGGTGTTGGTGCTCATTCTAGAAGCTTGTGGAAGAGAAGAAGCTTGAGAAGAGAAAGCTCAAAGGCCTTCAAGGAGAAGAAGGGAAAAAGTATTTAAAAGAAGGACCTTCAAGGTAGGATTACTAGCCACTCTAGTTAGGATCCTTTCTTAGGATTGTGTAGGAATTAATGATGCATGTTCTAACTTGTGATCTTGCATAAATTTGAATGTTCTTACTATAATGTTGTAAGCATATTAATGACGGGTCATGTCTACCTTCATGTTCTAGCAAATGGAAAAGAAATGAATATCCATGTTATATGTTAATGTTGTAGCATAGTGAATAAATTGTGCATTCATGTTTGCAAGTAAAAGAAAGGAATACTCATGTTCCATGGTAAGGATTCACGCTTCGTATCAAATTATGATGATTCATGTATTAATGTATTTCTATGAGAATCTATGTTTAAGGGTTGCTAATAGACAAGTTAATTCATGTTTTCCTTATTATCATGAATATCATGTCCTTTTGAATGTTGGCATGATTACACTAAAATGATGTTTATGTTGAAAGGAAAAATCATGCTTTAATGATTATGTCATGAAGATTAGTGTTCTTGCTAATTTAATGTGCTAAATTATGCCATGTTTATGTTCAACTCCATATTTTCATTATGTTAAGTACCATTTATTAATAGACTCATTTATGTTTAGTCCATATTGAATTAGTAGGATGTTAAAAGAAAAAGATAGATTTGTAACATGCCTAAATTGCTAGTATTAATGTTCATGCTACAAAAGGGTTCATGCTTAATTTTATGTTAAAGTGTACCATGCTTAAGCCAAATAGTTAAGTATTATACATGCTAAATTTAGTGTTGAAGGGTACCATGCTTAATATGTTATAAATGTTGAAACCCATGCTTGGACGTAAACATTATACATGGTTAAGATAGGTGGCAATTTGCAAGGTCCCTGGCTATGAGGAAAACATTAGAAGGGTGGGTTGAATAGTGATTATACAATTTAAAATGATAATTACACCAAATTAAATTCCTAACCAACAATTAATGCGGAATGAAAATAAACCCAAAAAATGAAACAATGCAAACACAAAGATGTTTCAAGTGTTCGGATTACCCAAGTCAGCTCCCGACTTGTTCTCGGTAATCATACGTCCCTTCCACCCGGATACCACCGGATACTCAAGTTAGAACCCTAACTTGAGGTTTCCTTTAAACCTACTTGTAGCAACCCTACAAGTGAAATCGAAGTACACTCGATGTCCTTGACTCCCACAACTTGGGAGCAAGCAAAAACACTCTTACAACCCGAGAGTTAATCAAATAACGAAAGTTATGAAATATTGAAATGCAACACTAACAATCACATATGCCTTGAAGTAGAACTTGAAGGAGAGGTGTGTTGTGCGGTGAATGACTCTCTTGAAGAGAGAAAAGCCCTTTCTCTTGACAGTACCAATTGCCTAGAAGATTACTCTTTGGTTCTAGGTTGGAGAGCAAGGGATTGAAAGATAGGAATTCTGGGGCTTTGGGATTTTGAGAGCTTATATCAAGGGAAGATTGAAAGCTTGAATGGTTGAGTAAGTTGCTAACCTCTCAATGGAACAGTAGATGCTGCCTTTATAGGTTTCTCAAATCCCACAAACAGAACCCCGAAAAACCACTTTGAAATCCATGTAGAAAAATCCAACTGATAGAATTTGCACACGCGACAGTCGACTGATGCACTGTGTCAGAGGGTAGGTGAGAATTCAAATGGTAACTTACCACGTGGACTGTCAACTGATGAAGAGAAGACAGTAGACTGTAAATTCAACAGGCGACTGTAATTCCTTCTACAGGCGACTGGCCGCAACATGGGTAAGCTAAGAAAGTCTTGAAAATTTCTGGGAAGACAAGACAGGCGACTGATGTGGAACACACAGGCACCTGTGTCATGGGCATGCGACTGTGAAACCTACATCAGTCGACTCACAAACCCTGAGATTTTCCAGAGAGCTGAGTCTGTGGAGAGCTCAAAGACAGACGACTGTTGAAGCATTGACAGTCGACTGTGCCGTTGGACAGTCGATTGTAAATACAACATCAGTTGACTGGCCAGATGAAACTGAGAATGATCTTTGGACTGAAGATAGACATGCGACTGATTAACAAATCACAGTCGACTGTCTTTTGGACAGTCGTCTTTAAAATGTACATCAGTCGTCTGAAAGAGTTAAAGCTTAGAAAGCCAAAAAATCAACTGATTAAGTATGTGCATAACAGGCGACTGTAGAAAAAAACACAGTCAACTGTTTTAAGACATGTAACTGTAAAACGTTTAGCAGTCGACTGTCGAAATCATAATTTGCATATTCTTGGAAAAATTGAATTGGAGTCTAAGGAAAATTGATCTAATGATTTCCTAAGACTGAAACGACGATGTGTGTGTGCTCCAACATAGTTCTACTTCTAAGCTATATACTAGAAGAGAAAAAGAAGATTACATTTGTAGAACATTCTCTTCTATCCAAAGTATGAGCTTGAAGTTTTCTAGGAGCTTCAATCACCATCTTCTATCATCCAATCCTCTTTTCTTGCTATCATTGATCTTTGATTGTCATCCATTGCTAATAGATCTTCAAGATATGCTTAGGCAATGGATTAACTGCAAATAGGGGAATAGTCACAGGTATTTATGTTTGATCATCATTGACACCAAGTAGGGAGAGTCAAATATTCAACAGCCATCCATTCTCAACTTGTGTCAAATTATACCATGGTCATGTTGTTGTGTTTGGTGAAGATTTATGTTATGCATATCATGCTTTATTTCTATATGCTAGCTGTTAGTATGTTTCAATTTAGTGGAATTATGCATATGTTTATATGTTTATGTTCCTCATGAGAATGATCTAGCTCCAATGTTCAAAACTCATATGTCATGTTCCATATTAGTAGTTAAAGCTCATGATTGTGATATTCAATGAAATTTGATTGTATTATGAAAACATGAGCATCAATGTGCAAGAATGTAGAATGCTTTTCTTGTGGAAATTGTGACGCGATGGTCATTGTTGAAACATGACATCGGTGAAATGATGAGATGTGAATACTGTATTGAGTCCGCAAAAATGAATGAAATAATCGATTTGTTCCATAAATTGTGTAACTGCATGTATTTTTAGTCATGTTTGACTGTGGTGTGCCTGTATTTTTACTTCGGTTGTTCGGATATTTTCGTCCGAGTGATTTTCGTCTACACCTCGACGCGAGCACGTCTTTATTTTAGTTTTTACCGTAGCGTAACTATTGGCCTATTAACCATAACTAATTACCTTTAACTAAAATTTGACTACTCATTAACTAATCACTACTAACTAATTTAAATCACTAATTACTTTTCTTAATTACATTTACCATATTACATTTACCCTAACCCTACCCTATTGAATCCCACCAAAAGAAACCGGTGAGATCCAACACCCAATTCAATTCCATCCACACCTCCAGCTCTCCTCATCAAGGAGCTGTCTCCTCCCTCCACTGTGTTCTTAAACCAACAGGAATAAACAACAGCAACAGCATCGCCAAAACCCACGTCCCTCCACCACCTGAAACTTTATCGGAGCCCCCTTCCCTACATTGGGTAGACGAAACCACATCAACAACAATATCGACCAAACTTCTCTTTTCTCCCTGAAATTCCAACCATTCTGAAACACATTCAAGCCAAATCAACCATTCCAATCATACCCAAATTCAAACCAAAATCAAAGAAGAGGTGGAATCAGATTGAAATTCAAAGATCTGAAATCAAATTTCAGATCAACATAAAACCTAAATCCATTTCTTCCCATCCCTCACTCCCCCTCCCAGATCTCGCCAGCGTCGCACGCGCCGCCGAGCCCAGAGCCGTCGACGTTCCTAGGCTGCCACCCCCGATCCGCCGTCGCCATCCCTAGGCCACCGCCTACCTTGTGTGCGCGCTGCCACCCTCGATCTGTCGTTGCCCCGCAGGCACGCGCTGCTGCCTCACCCTGCTGCACCGCCCGCCGCCGCAAGCGCACGCCGGCCCCCCTTTTCGCACCGTCCACCACCCCTTTGCCGCCCCCCCCTTTGCCGCCCGAGCTTCAAACAAAAAAAAGGAAACAAACAAGAGCAGATGAGAAGAGGAAATGGGCAGAGAGAGAGGTAGAGGGTAAGTAAGTACTTATTATTAAAGTTATGTGACAGTTAGGAATACTTTAAAGTTATTATAAGTAAAGTTATATTAAGGTATAATAGTTTATATAAAATTTAGTTTAAGTTATTTTTAAAGTTATTTTTTTGTTATATAACTTATTTTAAGCTAATAATTAAGTATAAGGTTAAGTTATCATAAATTAAGTTAATAGTTAATGTTGGTTTTTAAGTTAACGTTATTTTATAGTAAGTTAGTTAATATTTTAACTGGTTGATAACCATTAGCCTGATATCACGTATCTATTGACGCAGATAAAACGCGCCTCCCGCTACGACCACTTGGACACCCAAACCCACATCACAGCAAGTTTTTATAGTAAATGAAATGCAACCTAAACTGTGCAACCTTAGTGCTAAATTCTCTGTGACGTGCTTGTCAAGTTGAACTACATACTTTCATTATATTAAATGTGTTCTGATCTAAGTAGACAAGTAATAACGTTGCCTGTTTAGAACACTTAATCGTCTGCTTTCTGATCAAAGGAGCACGTTATGTAAATGTTGTTGTGTTTTCATTTTGCTGGTTGTCTTCTAATTTAAATGGACATGTCACATTAACGTTGATCGTTTAGAACAATTCACCACATGCCTGCTATTAAATTGAGCTACCTTTACTACCTGCATGCTAGCAAGTTGAACTAATTTGGAGAGAGAATACGTTATAAACTCGAAACATATATGTGGAACCATCGAATATAGATGGGGTGAAACCATCGAATACAGATGGGGTGAAACCATCGAATACAGATGGGATAGAACCTAGTCGGTGACTAGAAAGACACTTTCGGTGGGGTTGGTTCATGTAGTAGAGTCCGTAAATATTGCTTGACATCTTACGGCTACCTCCAAACCACACTAATGGAGGCAAGCATCTTGGTCATCTTCCAGTTTAGGAATGGCAAGAAGCGTCATGGTGAACCCCCGATGATAGGGTGTATCGAGAACATTTACCTACTCAGACATGGACTTATCACGAGCACAAACGATCAGATACTCAATATACAACTGTTTCCACTTTTAAACTGCAAATCCATGCATGCTCGTACTTCACTTTTCTGTAGTTATTATTCATAACTATGTACTAATGCTCTTATGTCCTTTTCTAGTTGTTCCTCGTTTCATTACTTTAAATATCTTGCCGAGCTTATCGCTGACATATATTTCAATTCTTTATGAAATATACGTTAGGTTCAGAGACAGAGTATCTCAAGGACCCTACTTTTGATGATCCTATCTTAGAGGTGGACCCCGTTGATCAGAGCTACGAGGACGTTGAGATCCTCCCTGTAGAGGGCTAGAGCGGGACATTTCTATTTATGTTTTATTATTTAACTTTTTGTTTTCAGGTGTGTTTGTTTTCAGGTGTGTTTGTTTTCAGTAGATTGTACGGCCATGCTAGGCCTTAATTGTTTGTGTACTTTGATTTGGACGCTGGTGTTAAAATGTAATGACTATTTATGCTGCTTCTGAGAAATTCGCATGCAGGGACCTGCTTTGCTATTTAACGCTTATTGTGCTTAAGTCAAAGAAGAAAGAAAGAAAAGTACCTCTTCTTTGCTTTAAGCACATGCGGACCCGCTCGCATCCTCGCTCCCAAGTATAAAAGGAATCGGGGCATGACAAATTGACAGTGAAGAATTTAAGCGTAATAACAACCTGGAAATCTCGGTCTATCTCGAGATAGGTGAGATTCCAGGCAGTAGGTTTTAGGGGGAAACACCTGTAAAAAGTAGGTCTTAAGGAGCGGACACAGCTGAAGCTCCCACTTGCACTCCTGAGCAAGAGAGTTAGCTAAGTGTGGACATAGCTTGATTCTCACACGCGTTCCCGTAAGGGGGAGTTGGCTAGAGTTAAAGAGGTCGGTGGTGCACTCGTGATGCACCATTCAGTAATTATTGGTTTTCTTTGTTTGTCCAGATAAAAACCAAGAATTGTCTCACTCCCATAAGAGGGGAGTTACGAGAGGCCCCTCCAGTGCTCGTATCGCTGGTTGAGGTACCAATTTTCTCCCACTTTGGGTGAAGTCCAACTCCTTAATGTCCTATGTTTTATAGGGTTTCCAAATACTAATTTTTAAATGCAACACCTGAAGATGAATGTAATTTGATCTCTTTAAACCTGTAGATATTCATGTAGTATTGTCTGATTTACTTTATGCAGTTCTTTCTTCAGCATATACCTGTGAGTTTCTGCTTTAATTTATGCAATAGTCTATAGTTATAATTATCGCAAGTAATCAGACCTTTGTAGTGTAGAGCAACTCTGAGACTGGTCTCTGATCGCTCCGGGATGTAACCCTAAAGAACGGTTGTAGTTTTACCGCAAGTGCACGGTGTAGCAGCGAGCGGGTTATCGAACACAGGGAGGACGAACGACCGTACTTGTTCCAATCAACCTGGCTATTTAAGAAGAGAGAAGTTTTGCCTTTGGCGATCCTGTCACAATCGTCAGACAAAGTATAGAAATATCAAATCAAATAAAGGACGTCTAGGGAATGGGGAATTCCCGCTACTCACCGCCTTTCATAAATGTGGTTCATTGGTATCAAAATTGCTAGAATAAGATTTTGGATGAACTAGTTGCAACTGAATGTAGAACCAAGCTCACGCTCTCGCGCTGTTGCCGGCCTATAGCTATCCTAGGTTCGGGCCCAATCTCTTGCAAACCCTAGCCTAGGGAAGCTAGCATTAGGATCAACATCATCGTTCAATCGCGCACCGAGCCCAATCTCTTGCAAACTCGGCCCACGACCTAGTTTGGGATAGTTCCTACCCATCCAATCTCTTGCAAACGGGTATTGGCGCGGAATTGCAACCGGAATCCCTAGTATCGGTCCAATCTCTTGCAAACCGATACTACGGAAATTCGATTCCAACCCAATTCGGATTTCTAGGGTTTCCTATCGAATTGGGATCCAATCTCTTGCAAATCCCAATTGATGTGAATTCCTAGCCATCCGTAGTAAATTGATCCCAATCTAATCCATAATAGCAATTCTAGTAAAATTCCTACCAATTCATCACAATCATGAAATAAGGCCTGTAGGGTTCATCCCCACGCCCCAAGACGTGGCGACTACTCACAATTCATAGCAAGATCACAAAAATAATCAATGAAATAAGCAATATAATTCATCACAATATTGAGATATGCAATAAAAATAGAATTTTTTAGAGAAGAGAAAACACAAACCAATGGAGTTCTTCAAATAATTCCACAAAAATCAACTTTTGTCTCTTCTACAATCTCAAGAATAAAGCTAAAAGGTTAATCTAAAAGGCTACAAAAATCTAAGAGAAAAGCTCTCTTAAACTAGGGTAAAAACAGGGGTTAAATACCCCCCAAAATCGTCCAAAAACTGTGACCAAAATACCCCTGCGCAGCCTGTTTTCCGCAATTTTCGCTACAGGCAGCGCGTCGCACTCGGCCGAGTGACAAAAGTCGCTCGGCCGAGTGAAAACCCTGTAAATTTCCAGTAAGTCTCGATCTTCAGGGGTCTTCACTTCGGGGGCTGCTCGGCCGAGTGAGTTGTCGTCACTCGGCCGATGGCTTCATGGTACTTGGGCGGTCGGGATTATCCACTCGGCCGAGTGGGTCTTCTGAAGCTCAGGCAGCCGAAAAACAGTAACATGGCGATTTTTGAATGGCTTCGTCTGGGCGCCACTCGGGCGGACGGGGTCTCGTCACTCGGCCGATGTGGTCTCCGTCGCTCGGCCGAGTGCACATAGGAATCGTGTCAGATCTGGTCGACCGAGCGGTGTCTCGCTGGTCGGCCGAGTGGCTCCTCCACTCGGTCGAGTGGGACACTAAAAATGCCCAGATTGCTTGTTTTGGCCTCCTCGTCGCTCCTGCGACATCCGTTCTTCTTCCGCTCCTCTCCAACAGCAAAAATACCCCTCGAGGAGGTCGTCGGTGACCCTCCGGAGTAAGCGCATCTCGAGATCACTCCAAATCGTGCCAAATCACCTGAAATGCGACAAAAACAACAAATCGTGAAAAGCATCGCAATATCGTCGATATATCGTGAAAAACATGATTTGGGCGATCTAAATGGCATGCAAACATGCGGGAAAAAGGTGTAAAATAAGGAGTGATCAGTCTCTACCTAGGGTAGTTAGACTTCTTACTGGGTCACGCTGTGACCTGTCCCACGTTGTGGTTTCAGGTTTGGGTTGGTAGCAGGAGCTGTGTCAGGAGGCTGGAGTAGTAAAGCTTATTTGAGGGTTATGTACCTGGAGAATTGGTTTGGTAAGTGAGATGAGTTGAGAGTGCGGTGTACCTTTTGGTTTTTGTTTGGGGAGAGTTGTGAGATGTTGTATATGATGTTTTGTACATAATGATATTGTAAAGAAGAAATGATGTACATATTTAATGTATAAATGAAATTGTGTTTTAGTCTCTTATTTGTATATTTGTGCCATATTGTCTGAGTTGGTTGAGTTGGAGTATTGTCTGCACTTCCCCGCCCTTGCGCAGTGGCATGTGGAGTTTTCCGATATACTTCTATTCTCTCTTCGTCTTTCTTCTCCACACCTGAAGCTCTGAAAGTATCTGATACAGATTCGTACTTATCGGGTATCCTGGGGAGTGGGTCGTTATATTTTGTGGCACATGCAGGTCACCGCACTGCGGCGTGCGTAAGGTAGTGCAAGTAATACTTCGTAGGGGTAGTTGTGTCATGAGGTGGGTAGGTGACCAGCCTTAGGATAACGCCCTGGTGTTAAAAAACCCAAGATACAGAGCTTCCTGCGGGTAAGCTTGTGTAGTCGTTTGTATATATATATATATATTTGTGTGGGTGGTTATGTGTTTGCATAGATATATAAGTATTGTTGGTATATTGGCATGTATTCTCATAGGTATGTATCTATAGCTATATCTGTATGTAAGATACGTTATTGATACATGTATGACTACTTGTGTGTATCCTTATAATCCGTAGTATATGTTTTCTTACATGGACGAACTTTGATGTATATGTATAGTAATGTTGTTTGTATGGATTGAGGTGTAGATAGCGTTTGATGAGTGAGTCTATGTGTAATGCATGCTATATGTGTTACATATATATGGGTGCTAATATATGCATTGTCTATATTTGAGTATATATGGATGGCTATATGATTGTATGTAGAGTTCTAAGTATAGATACTGAATTATATATTTAAGAGATATAAGGAGATATATATAGTTGTATATGGATATTTAATGGATGTCTCTATATATGAAGTATCTGTGTATATAAATGTTGGTGTATAAATGAATTCATGATATTTGTGTTGGTATAAGGATTTTTGCTTGTAATTTTATGTGGATGTATACTTGGATGTATAAGAGTGTATGATGGTGTGCATAAGAATAAATATATGTGTATGCATACTATAAATGTGATTGTGCAAATTGATATAGTAAGATACGTATAATAACTACATTTGGATATGAATCATAAGTAGTGTGTGAAATATATTGGATTACTAAATGGTGTGTATAGATATACATAAGTAGGAATGCCAAGTTATGCAATGTTAGTGTATATTTATAGGTATATATATGTGTGTGTGTATTGTGTAAAGATATGTGCATGATATGAAGATAGGGATGTATATGTAACATGTGAATAAGAGATGTGTGTGTGTGTGTGTCTTATGTATACATGTGTGTGTATGTATGTATATATATGTGTATGTACATATGTGTATGTGTATGTGTATGTATATGTACATACATACATATCTATTATACATTTGACAGTGTTTTTTGAATCCTATGGCTGATTAGGACAAGCTGACTAGGACAAAGGGGTTGATAAAAAGAGGGCCAGGATTAAATCTTGAAAAATCAATGGTTGAGATAAGATTTTGTGTAAAGTTTGGAGGGGGAAACTTGAATTTTGGTGGAAAACATGCGGGGGAAGTCCAAAAGTTTAAACGTTGAAAATTACGCACTACTTTCAGAAATTTTTTTCGAAAAAACATCAGCCTCATCATTGTAAATAGATATTTGTCTATTCCCCAAAAACCTTCTGCTCTCCCAACAAATCTCCAATTTTCTTTTCGTTGGCATCTTCAACACTGCACTGAAGGACCGCTCTCAACTCGGTGTTAGAGGCAGTTCTTCCCTAACCTGAGCTCTCATCCGAGCTCCCAACAAATCGCCAGTTCTTCCCTAACCCTAGCCAAAGTTCTCTCGGATTTCTCTTGATCCGAGTGCAGATCTAAAGGATATAGATTCCCTAATCTGAGTGCAGATCTCAAGAGGTCAGGCGCATTGGGCCAAAGGTGAGAGCTTTCCTCGAATTTATCGGTCAAAATGAGATTTTTGATTAAGAGTGAACCCGAAAATCGGATATTTTTCTTCAGATAGTCATTTTCCCATTTGGGTTAATCTGATTAACCTAAAAATATCCGATTTTCCTTCAGATAATCATTTTCCTACAAAAATTGTTTGAAAGCTTGATGTTTGAAAACTTGGGGGGAAAGTTGTGGGAAATGAAACTTGGAGGGAAAAGTCCCGCTTGAAATGTTTTTGCTGCTTATGCGTGAAGTTTTTTGGAATTTGGGGTAAAAAAGCTGAGCCGCCTAGAGATCTCTCTTTTATTCTTGAGCTCTTGATATCCGTCCTCTAAACTGGAGCTTGATCTCGAGAATCTGCTCATTGCAGGTACAGGAGGATCAGCCTACCCAATTCACTCGAGGCTTTCCTCATCAGTGATCCCGACACCGATAAGGTTCGGTCTGTCTCTCACTCTTTCTATCTCTCTTGGGGATTTGGAGTCACGGCTTTTGATTATTTGCCCTAATGTCTGTCGTCGGGTTGAATTGGGTTTGTACAGGCTGCTGCTTCGATGGATGTTTCAGTCGATTACTTCAGCGACCCCAATGAGCTCGAGTTTTTGGCTCACTTTCCAGGCAAGTCTGTTGCCATTTGCATCTTTTTTTCTGTCTGTTAAATGTGATCAATTATTTTTGTTTGGATTTCTATATTATATCATGTGTCACTACAGCTTGATCTCGAGAATCTGCTCATCAGCAATGCCAACGACTCGATCTTTGATCTATCCGATGCTGAGTATGATCACATGAGCTGCTTTTCCGGCACACATCACTTCGACGCCGAGTCCAATCACATGAATTTTGAGGTGGCTATTTTTTTTCTTTCTTTTGTTTGGATGATTTTTGAGTGTATTGGTTGCGCAATTGTGGTTTATTTTTTCTTGCATTTGATTTGATTTCTCTTACAAAAAAAGTGGGCAGTCAAATTTTTAAGTTCGGTTCATCCTAAGCCAAGATTGAGAAATAATTGGTGTCCAGAACGCTACAGTGTTCTTGATCTTAAAATCTCTTTCAATGATGGGATACAAATGATTTTTGCGAAAAAAGTTTGAATCTGCATTGGTGAACTTTGATTTTGAATGATAAAGAATGTTTTTTTGTATAATTTGTTAATGGTTTTCTAACTGTTGGTTATGTTATTGCATTGGTGAATGTGATCCTTCTTTATCATTATCCTGGGAATGTCATCCTTCTGTATCATTATCCTTTATAATGTGATCATCTATATGCTGAATGTGATCCTTTATCTGGTTTCTTATGTATTCCTCATGTCGTTAATAATTTTGTTATGTGTGTGTTTTTGAATAATTTGAATAATTTGTTATTGCCTTGGAATGTGATCCTTTATATGATGAAGGTGGTAAATTTAAAAGAGTTTTTGTCAATAATAAGGAGATATGGCACTTGGGCCAAATGGTTTTAATGACATTTTTCAATTGTGATGAAGCATATGAAAGCGGGGACTAATTGTTTTCAATTGCAGTTTTTCAAATCGTATTTGGAGCTTGAGAAGGCTAAAACTAGGCATCATTGTGAGCTCAAATGGCGACAAATGAAACTAACATTACCAGGCCACCTCCCAGCCCTTTGCCACTAAGAAATTAGAAGTTTTTTAGGTAATGATGTCTTATTTTATTTAGATCTTTTCTTTAAAAAATTTAATGTCAAGAAACTATTTTTAACTATGATAGAACCTCTGTGAATTGGATCAAGGAAGCTTAAATGTCCATTCAGTTTGGTCTATGATGTTTATTATCTCACTTTGGTTATTGACAGTACAATATGAGAATTTTCGTTATTGGAGGAGCTGGATTCTTTGGGACTCATCTGGTTCAAAAACTGATGGATTATTGAAAGAATGAGGTATTTATTTTGTTGTGTCTGGTTGAAAAAACTGATGGAGAATTGAAAGAATGAGGTATTTATTTTGTTGCATCATTCTGATTCAATGTTATTGGATAATTAGTTGTATGAATTTTTGTATGATACCATCTACGATAATAACAGAGGATCTGCTATAAGTTTTTTTGCGAGCTATGTGTACAAAATTCTTTTTATGCTTGTTATTATTTGTTTTTGGCCTCGAATGTATCTCTGCTTCGGTCTTTCTTATATGGCCATGATGTAATAACTTGGTAGATTGCTTAAAAGCTGTTGATAAATGTACCACATCATTATCAACGTTTGAGCGATCTTCTGAATTCATGAAGAATAGCTAGAACTACATTTAACATACTAGCATTCTAACCTAAATATTGATATTTGATATTGATTTCCATTGACGTGAGCTCACTTTTTACATGTTTCAATTCAATAACGTTTAACCCAAAACGCTAGAACCGTTTTTAGTATCTTGGAATATTTCTAGAATGGAATAACCAACATTTTGAATTTATGGCACTTTATACATACAATGTGTCTCTATATATACCATGCACTAGAGATGAGTCTGTTCAAATAATCAATCTGATTTGTTTTCTTGATATTGTCTTTCCTATGTAATTGTAGTCACACCAACAAAAATACAACCTTAACTAAATGGGTAATTCTATACTCTCAACCAATTTTGCATTACACAAACAACACTTTACAAACATCCAGTTTCCCGTCCTCTTTTGAAGAACCATTCATGTCATCTAAATGTCTTATAACAAAGGATATAGCCAGAATCATTTGAATATCAAAATGTTTGTTGTTGCATTGAGTTGTTAAAAATTTCGAGGCAATGATATATTATTTTTCACCCTAGATCCACACAAAAAGAACATGAAGAACACAAGATGTTTCGAACACATGATGTTTGATGCACCAATGTTGTTGGCCATGCAGATCGACAAGAAAAAAGTGACTTATTTAGGAGTGGAGAGTGGTTTTTTTGCTACCGTAAAAGAAAATTTCATCCTATGGACTCTAGAATGTAATTACATTTTGGGGCTTCCCCGAATTTTTGCAAAATTTAATCACAACATTTTCTGTTAAAACTTCAATGTCATTGACCAGAATCATCGCTTAAATAGTTCACATGATGTAATGTCCTCTTAGAACACATTCTTTTACAGTGCAAAACAAGATACTTGATTAATGCTGGTAATTTGATCAGCAATGACCATGGAAAATTTGGCAAAAGTGAAATTTCTATCTAGAGTAGCTATTCATCTTCCCTTGACTGAAAATTTGGTATAAAGTAACAAATAAAATCAGTAAATGGCTCCAGTAGTGACCAGATCAGGGAAAACATCATTCCATTTACTATATGATTAATTGCCCTTTTGGTAGCTCTCACAAATTTATGTATTGTCCAGACTACTATTGTTAATACTTGACAAGTGATGTTATTTATTACAATATGGGTTTGTATATGCTGACTACTACTGAAATTAAAATTATTTGATAAGCATATTTCCATATCTACATCAGGTGTTATGCCATCACTCCTAAGGAAGAATGCAAACCATTTGGGATACCGACATTGTAGAAGGAAAGTCACACCCTATATATGTGTGTGCAACTAAAAATACTACTTACGGCTGAGTTTTTATTTATTCTTGATTCTGCACGGTTAATTGTTTTGCATTTGCTTCTAAAAGGTACAATATGTAATCTATGTTATATCCACAGTTATTAGGAGCCTCATTTACTAGTCTAAATGACACTTATTCACCAATTCTGCATGTTAGCTTTTTTTGAGATATATGGCTACCTTATGGGACATTGTGCCAGCATGTGATTCTAGATGAGAATGCATCAACACAAACCAAATCTAATATCTTATATGCTGTCAGCTTTCCATTTAAAACATGCGAATATCCCGTATGATGATAATGCTTAGGACCCAAATTTACTGGCAACATTAAAAGGATCATGGACCCAAATCTTTCCAAAGCAGCCAACATGATTCTTTTGTTCATAGTGTCATCAAAAGACTTTGACAAAGCCACCAATCTAAAACTGAAACTTGCTTAGCCGAGCTTTTGTCATTTTGCTCTCTCCATAGGGTTCATCGTTGTCCATCCTACAGTTGTTCCAAAATGCAGCTCATCCGACAACATAAACAATAACAAGGATGACGAGTGCGACAATGTTGATGATGGAGGCTATCCTCCAAATGTTCCTGATGCTTGCTAGGACTGCAGCCTTGCACTTTTCACAATCAAAACAGAGCTGTTGCTGGTTGTTGCTCCATCTGGTGCAGTCGGGATCCTCTACCACCATCGCGTCACCGGTTTGGTTCTATAGTGTCTCCATTTGGTTTTGGAATTCCAGTAGCAAGCCTAACAGGCCCCTCACCGTCTCCATCAAGTGGCGGTCCAGAGAAGCCATGCAAAAAAACAGTTACATACATTGGAAAACTCAATTCATTGACAGCATACTGATCATAAAATTTATTTCCATTTCTTTCATATCTATGTATGATTTTAATTTTTTAATATCAAGCTCCAATTCCATGCACAGCTCACCTACTGTCGCTCCGCCGACCACCACCAACATGCAGCACAAGTAGCAGAGCCACTGGCTTGGCAGCCCTTATTACTAATCTCATCGGCATTGCCATCATCTGATCTCCTCAGTTATTTCAATTCATGTCTATTGTTTTCGTGTTATTCATCTCTTTTTTGAGTTTTTGGTTGAATGTAGTGTTGCTTGGGGATGTCTCTTTGTGTTGGTGGATGATTTGAATAAATGAGAGCATTTAGACGGGTGGTGGTGTGGGGATTGGTTTTTATTTATGAGTTCTGATTAACGTTGAGCTGTATGTTATTTTCATGGAAATCTTATTAGGTAACCAAAATCTTGCTCATCCGTAGCTATGGTAAACATGAGAGGCTTGACACTTTTAGGTAACATTTATTTTCTGTTCTTTGTTTTTGTTTCCCCTCTTTCTCCAAAATTTTTTGTTGGGGTTTTGGCGGACCCCCAGAGCTCGGATCTGTGTCCGTCCTAAGTCGGACGGACCACAGAGGCACGAATGCGCAGCGGAAAACGGAAATTCAAAATTTCCAAACTAGCTAAACAATTTAGCTAGGCTCTGGGGAGCCAGAACCTAGCCTGATCTATGCCAACTTGGGGTGGATCTGACCACCCCAAGAGGGATCTACTCTAAAGCGACTAATTAAATCTACACTACAAATTACTTAGCCACATACCCAGAATCTTGGCCCTGGAGCAGGCAAGATGTACCGCACCGTCTTCAGAAGCTCCTCGTAGCCGAGCCGCTTTGACTCGATCCGCCTGAGCCGCCTCGCACCCTCGCACCGATCCGCCCGAGCCGACTTTCGCCTCCGAGCCGATCACACGCGGTAGAAAGTTTCACTTGAGAAGAACCCGCGTCTTAGACGTCCAGATCAAGATCCAACCCCCCTTCGTAGTCTTGCTAGGACTACTCCGGAGAATAGGAAGAGAGAGAGAGAGAATTTAGTCATCGATCGAGCTTGCTCTAAAAGTCTGGAACTACTCGATCGATGGCTTGGTGTGTTTTACAACGAGGAGAGTGCACCCTTATTTATATAGGGAGTCGGCACTCACTCTCTCGTTGCGAGCAATGTGGGACATTCTGCAAGAGGGAGAAAAATCAATTAAGCCAATTTGGCTTAATTTCAAGTTAAAGTGAGCTTTTCATAAAGGCAAACTTTAACTAATTAATTCTCCTTGCACATTAAACATCAGACACCAAACAAGCTATCAATTCGAAAAGCTTCGAATGGTGAACGCGTAGGAACCGACGACGACGAATTTCGACTTCGTTTAACCCCTCAAACAATTGCTCAAAGTTGAGCAAATTATCAAAATCCGTAGCCGTCATTTGGGTTTTCAAAAAACCCTAAAAATGACTTAAGTTGCGGGCGCGCCCGCCCAAGGGGGGCAAATGCGGGCCGCACGCCCGCTGGGCAGCGGGCGTGCGCCTGCTGCCGCAGCGGGTCGTGCCCGCTGCACCCATGCCCGCTGCAGCCAGCGGGTGCCCGCCAGCTGCAGCCAGCAGGTGCCCGCCAGCTGCAGCCAGCGGGCTGCGCCCGTTTGCCTTGCCTATGGGCTTTTTAGCCCAGTGGGTCTCACACACTTCTCCTTGGACCGTTTTCACGTTTCCGGGCTCGTTTGAGCTCTGATTTGGACACGGTTTGAACCTGTGTTTAGACCGGGACGATCCCGTCATCCAGGTAACCCTTTCAAACATGTTTGTTCCTACTAAATTTGTCGTAACCAATTTACGACACGTTTAATCTTTGGTTTGCATCAAATGCAACGTTTTGTCCCTATTACTATTGCGACTAACTTTCACAACATGACTTGTGAATATCATCGAATGATTTTCTCTCAATTAATCTTCCTATTACTAAGACACGAACAATACTCGGTGTGAGACCCTACAGCCTAACCTTACTACAGGTTGGGGCTCGAAACCCCTAGACGACGGTCACTACGAGCAGTAGCTGTCGTCCCTGTTTCAGAATCATCATAACGTGATCGACCCTTTGACATAAGTATCATTGGGTTTCTATTGGCTGTGTTAGTGATGAACTTCGTTAGCCGTAGTCCCTTCGTCAAGACTGTGTTCTTGTTGGCCTAGGGTATGGTTTACTGTCAACCCTATTAAACAACATTGGTCAGTATACGGCAGTCTTTATTGTATACGCGTTGTACTTCTTACAACGCACCCCGCCCGAGGATTAACATAAAGACCGTACTGAGCCTGTAACACTAACTTCCCTTTAACGGAAGTGACGAATCCCATCTTAGTCATCTACTTGCCTCGTGAGCTTCGGGTGCAGCTCAACCTAAGATCTTTCAGCAGGCCTAGCCTCGAAGCTAGATCATAGGTCTAAGCTATACCGTTCACTCACAGGTTTGTACAAACGACTTCAGGTCTTAAGGACCAGCTAACCTATCATCACCCTAGAGTTATTAAAGACAGTTCAGTTAAAGTCAACCATTTAATAACTCCAATTTGGTCGTTCAGTGAACTCATTCTCTAATGAGCACCTGTGTCTTGTCTCCGACTTCACCAAGTCGAATGACTATGAGATCATCATTACCCTAAGGTAAGACTAAGACACAATGGTCTATCCGATGTGTCGATATCCAGTTCTCGACACATCTATGACCACGAACCGTTTAAGACTTATGTTTATATTCGGTCGCTTATTTACTCATAATCGAGATCTCATCTAGATACGTAAGGACCTAACTATAAGTCTATGGATATTATCTAAGTAATATTAATACGAACGATTTTATTATACTTAGAATAATACGTACCAGATACAGTATGAACAAGATGTATAACTAGGATAAATTGCCTTATGTGCACATATTCTCCTACATCTCCCACTTGCACTTAGGCTATTTATCTCGGTATCTCATACCGTTATAGCATATCAGTCATATTGACATTTATATGACAAACCTAAGAGTGGTTTTACTAACGAGTATCTACAACTAATTTTAATGGATTAAATAATACATCTCTTGATCACACAGGGTTGATCCTTTGGAAAAATAATCTGGATCAATTTTTCCTATCTTTGTATAGCTAACAATTAGCATATAGAATCTAGATGTAGGGTCTAACATTATAATCTATGAGTCAGTCTAAGCTCATTCCACTTTTATTGTGTCAATATGTCAAGTACATACGTGACACCCTGAGTCTCTATATATTCGATTAAATCAAAACAATTTTGATTCAATGTTCTATATAGATGATTTATTTAAGGTGGAAATCCCTTTTACTTAGTCCGAAAGACCGGAACTAAGTATACGAGCTTGCTCCCACTGACTTTGAGAATTGCCTGGTTAAATACTTCAATATTATATCTAAATCATATTTAGATTATATATACGAAGATATAACCATTTGATAAGTGCTTTAGATGGAATGTACTAGTGTCAGGTTCGGTTTGACGAATGAGTCAAGTCAAGATTGGTTTAAGGAATCTTGACATTGACTCGCTCAATCAAAACGTCCTACACTGTACCTTTCCCTTAACCACATTGTAATATTAACTCTTTAATAACTAAATGTGGTTTATTAATAATTAATCTTAATATGCGTATAATTGTGATCGCATACAATTTATACGCCCCTGGAACCTATACTTAACTACCAATAGACTATAACATCAAGTCAGCTCAAAAATCAACATTTTCTGAAGCTTCACATCATCATTCGAGAATTTCGCAACCATCTCAGATAAGCCACAATCACAAAAAATTTAAGCCAATCAAAATTTCAACTCAACATCAAACGTAATTCATGAGACATTCATAAAACAACAGATTCATTAAGATGAACCGTAATTTGTTTATCCAAATAAACTTTGAGTGTAGAACACTCAATCATTGTTTTCAACTTAAAAGAAATGATACATTTTATTTAAACTAAAATAGTATCATCTCCTTCTCGATCTTGTCTCTTGAAGTCGTTGAACGGCCCTAGCAGCAACGATTGCTCAGATTGCCGACCGTACTCCGTACTTCTCCCATCTCCGCTTCATATCTGCCACCTGTATACATTACACAGATGTGTTTCAGTATCTCATACTATATGATTGGAAATAATTATGTTTTAATGAATTGAATTTGTACCTGAGGTAGGGGCATCCGTATGCCCCTTATTTTTCTCTGCAAGATAGATCTTACAGTTCCTCTTCCAGTGGCCAATCTTGTGGCAATGGAAGCACTCAGATTTCAACGGGGCCCCTTTAGTCTTTTTCTTCCCTTTCTTTTCCTTTGCAGGTTGCGGGACCTGCCTCTTCTTACCCTTGCCTTTTGGCTGGTCGGAAGAAGCAGAGCCAACAACCAATGTAGTCAGCTTCTTATCAATCTCCTCAAACTACCTAAGCATATTGAGGAGACCAGTAAGATCCGTTTCAAGACTGTTCATAATAAAACCAGTGATGAAAGGCTTAAACTCAGGAGTCAAAGACTTTAGGATAATGTCTGTGGACATCTCATTGTCCAAGACAAATCCTAACTGGGCGGCGTCCTCTACGTACCCGATCATCTTGATAACATGATCCTGTACGGGCTCTGCCCCCATCTTGGTGCCCCAGAGGTTGTTGGTGGCTTCGAACTTGGCAGCTCGAGATCGCTTTCCATACAACTCTTGTGTATTGAGGAGCCTGCTTTGAACATCCATATGTTCATGCTTCCTCTGCAACTCGTTGGTCATCGAAGCCAGAGTAAGGCACCTGGCCTTCTCTGCATCCCTCTGGTACAATTTGTAGGCTTCCTTTTCCTCGAAGGTCGAATCTTCTTCGAGCTTATCCGGAGCGTCCTCGAACAGTACGTATCCTATTCCAGCTAGGGAAAGGACCAACTTGATGTTCCTAAGCCAGTCTTTGTAGTTCGTTCCATCCAGCACGTTCTTCTCAACCAAATATCTAAGTCCCGAATCCATTCTGCATTTTATAGATAATTTAGTCAGTATTAGTTCGTAGTATAGTTTTAATGGTTTTTATAAAACTATATTCTCCCACTAAATTTATTAAAGCCATAATAATAAACAATTTATTATAAAAATAACATTTGTGAGAGGGACCCGACTACCCTGAGTCTGATAACCTTGAGTGTATCTCAACAAGTTGTCCGACTCTGTATTCGGTAGACGAACTCGTCGTCAATCATATTAACTATGATTCCATATCGATTTTTACCCCTAGTCATTTGTGATCATGAGTGTGCTCAACTGGATCACAATGGCTAGCCTAGTCAGTCCCTTGTCTTCGTGTCTAGCCTGACTTGCTCCGCCGCTCGGTGTATGCACGACACGTCGGTTTGGGTCAGGACTTAGACTACATTCTTGGTTAGACTTACGCCAATGCTCGAAGGATGAGACAACGGTTTCAGTCAGGTCAAGATGTCAATCAAGAAATCGGTTTCTATAAGATTGACATATAACGGCTTGAGTGTAGCTCAACAACCGTAACATGTTTCTTACAGTTGCCAACTCCTAAAACAAGGAGGGCTACGATTTATCTTGAACAAGATTATTATCGTATTGACTTAGGTATAGTCGATGGACTTACACAGTCATGAATCGACTCCATGCGGTCCAGCGGACGCGGCCAGGGAATTGACTAAGCCGGGACCACTTGTTACCCAGTCTAGCTAGGTTGGTCCAGCAAACTTAGCCAAGCACATTGACCGACATCATGATCCATTGAAGGAGTTTTCATCAATTCTATGTTTTCCAAACAACTAAATGGCTTTTAATTAAGAAAAAAACTAGTTAATCCTTATCAACTAGTGGATCCTAAAATTCGAAATTTTATGGATTGGTTGAACAATTTTTATTAAGTCCTTATCAACTATAAGGTTCATTTGTTCAACGTGCTACCCCAATCTAATTAGGATTTTATAAAACAATTCAACATTTGTCTTTTATGAAAATCATCAATTAAACGTTTTAATGAAATGATTTACAAACAAAAGGGACTAACCTAATCCGGTATTAGATTTGATGTTGTTTTGTTTTATCATGCATGTCACTAACTTATTAAAATTTCATCTCATAAAATTTTAAACATTTAATGGCTAACCTAATAAGGTTTATGAATACATTATTCAAACATGTTCATTAAAACAACTAATTTATCAACATAAATAAAATATCATTTTGTGACATGCATGAGCATTTGCAAGTTTAAATTATCTACATAATAAAAACATGCAAATCTAAATTTTAACAATTAAAATTAAAGATTAAAATTTAAAGCCTAAAAAAAATTTCATCGCATAAAACTAGGTCGTATAAAATTATCACATAATTTTAAACCTAGGCTTTAAAAAAATTTAATCATATTTCTAAAATTAAAATATCACATAAATAATTTTAGAAACGTCTATGTAAAAAATAAACTAGTTTATGTTTCATCTCATGAAAATAAAGTATTTCTATTATTTACATATTTTTAAAACAATTTTAAAACTCTTTTAAAATCTTTTAGAAATCGTTTTAGAAGCTTTCAAACAAAGTTTTTAAAGATTTCTAACCTTTATGTAACTAGAGAAAATTTAAATTTCAAAGATAAAATTTTTCTATAAAGTTACATAAACATTAAATACCAAAAAAATTTATATCATATAAAAAATAATTTTATAAAGTATTTAAACATTGGTGACCTATTTAAAATTTATCGCATAAAATAAATAGTCCCAAAAAATTTCGTGTTGTAAAAACAATTTTTAAACACAAAATAATTTTTAAAACTATTTTAAAAAATAGTTTGTATGTTAAAACTTAAGAAATTTTAAAGATTTAAAAAACGCTTAAAAGATCAATATGCATAACCGTGGCTCTGATACCACTGTTGGGATTTTGGCGGACCCCCAGGGCTCGGATCTGTGTCCGTCCTAAGTCGGACGGACCACAGAGGCACGAATGCGTAGCGGAAAACGGAAATTCAAAATTTCCAGACTAGCTAAACAATTTAGCTAGGCTCTGGAGAGCCAGAACCTAGCCCGATCTATGCCAACTTGGGGTGGATCTGACCACCCCAAGAGGGATCTACTCTAAAGCGACTAATTAAATCTACACTACAAATTACTTAGCCACATACCCGGAATCTTGGCCCTGGAGCAGGCAAGATGTACCGCACCGTCTTCAGAAGCTCCTCGTAGCCGAGCCGCTTTGACTCGATCCGCCTGAGCCGCCTCGCACCCTCGCACCGATCCGCCCGAGCCGATTTTCGCCTCTGAGCCGATCACACGCGGTAGAAAGTTTCACTTGAGAAGAACCCGCGTCTTAGACGTCCGGATCAAGATCCAAACCCCCTTCGTAGTCTTGCTAGGACTACTCCGGAGAACAGGAAGAGAGAGAGAGAGAATTTAGTCACCGATCGAGCTTGCTCTAAAAGTCTGGAGCTACTCGATCGATGGCTTGGTGTGTTTTACAACGAGGAGAGTGCACCCTTATTTATATAGGGAGTCGGCACTCACTCTCTCGTTGCGAGCAATGTGGGACATTCCGTAAGAGGGAGAAAAATCAATTAAGCCAACTTGGCTTAATTTCAAGTTAAAGTGAGCTTTTCATAAAGGCAAACTTTAAATAATTAATTCTCATTGCACATTAAACTTCAGACACCAAACAAGCTATCAATTCAAAAAGCTTCGAATGGTGAACGCGTAGGAACCGACGGCGACGAATTTCGACTTCTTTTGACCCCTCAAACAATTGCTCAAAGTTGAGAAAATTATCAAAATCCGTAGCCGTCATTTGGGTTTTCAAAAAACCCTAAAAATGACATAAGTTACGGGTGCGCCCGCTAAGCTTAGCGGGCGCGCCTGCCCATGGGGGGCAAATGCGGGCCGCACGCCCGCTGGGCAGCGAGCGTGCGCCTGCTGCCACAGCGGGCGCTGGCCAGCTGCCGCAGCGGGCTGCGCCCGATGCAGCCAGCGGGCTGCGCCCGTTTGCCTTGCCTATGGGCTTTTTAGCCCAGTGGGTCTCACCCACTTCTCCTTGGACTGTTTTTGCGTTTCCAGGCTCGTTTGAGCTCCGATTTGGACACGGTTTGAACCTGTGTTTAGACCGGAAAGATCCTGTCATCCAGGTAACCCTTTCCAATATGTTTGTTCCTACTAAATTTGTCGTAACTAATTTACGATACGTTTAATCTTTGGTTTGCATCAAATGCAACGTTTTGTCCCTATTGCTATTGTGACTAACTTTCACAACATAACTTGTGAATATCATCGAATGATTTTCTCTCAATTAATCTTCCTATTACTAAGACACGAACACTACTCTATGTGAGACCCTACAGCCTGACCTTACTACAGGTTGGAGCTCGGAACCCCTAAACGACGGTCACTACGAGCAGTAGTTGTCGTCCCTGTTTCAGAATCATCATAACGTGATCGACCCTTTTACATAAGTGTCATTGGGTTTGTATTGGCTGTGTTTGTGATGAACTTCGTTAGCCGTAGTCCCTTCGTCAAGACTGTGTTCTTGTTGGCCTAGGGTATGGTTTACTGTCAACCCTATTAGACAACATTGGTCAGTATACGGCAGTCTTTATTGTATACGCGTTGTACTTCTTACAACGCACCCCGGCCGAGGATTAACATAAAGACCGTACTGAGCCTGTAACACTAACTTCCCTTTAACGGAAGTGACGAAACCCATCTTAGTCATCTACTTGCCTCGTGAGCTTCGGGTGCAGCTCAACCTAAGATCTTTCAGCAGGCCTAGCCTCAAAGCTAGATCATAGGTCTAAGCTACACCGTTCACTCACAGGTTTGTACAAACGACTTCAGGTCTTAAGGACCAGCTAACCTATCATCACCCTAGAGTTATTAAAGACAGTTCAGTTAAAGTCAACCATTTAATAACTCCAATTTGGTCGTTCAGTGAACTCATTCTCTAATGAGCACCTATGTCTCGTCTCCGACTTCACCAAGTCGAATGACTATGAGATCATCATTACCCTAAGGTAAGACTAAGACACAATGGTCTATCCGATGTGTCGATATCCAGTTCTCGACACATCTATGACCACGAACCGTTTAAGACTTATGTTTATATTCGGTCGCTTACTTACTCATAATCGAGATCTTATCTAGATACGTAAGGACCTAACTATAAGTCTATGGATATTATCTAAGTAATATTAATACGAACGATTTTATTAAACTTAGAATAATACGTACCAGATACAGTATGAACAAGATGTATATCTAGGATAAATTGCCTTATGGGCACATATTCTCCTACATTTTTGAAGTTTTATTATTAATTTTTTTCATAATTTCTTAAAGATCAGAGAGATTCCCCAAAAGATTGGTGCAGCAAGAAGAGGAGATGCATGGGGTAATCAAAATCTCAAAGGTTCGGCCTTCTTCATTCTCTGTTCGGCCTTCTTCATTCTCTCGTGCCTTTCTCCCTTAAAAGCGAAGAAGTGAATTAGCATGAATTTGGTAAATTAATACATATGTGAATCAAGATGGGAGACAAACAAGGGAGGAAAGTAGATTGGATAGAATTTGTAAATGCTCCAAACGAAGTAACTGAATTATATAGTGTGTGTTTTTATCTGATGTGTTTATTAAGAGAATCTTCTGTTGTTTTGTGTGTTTGCTGAAACTCTTTGGGCCAGCAAATGAGGTTTAGCTTCAAATGGGATTGAGGACAAACTGTCAGAGTGTGATTGTTAGGAGGTATAGTGAGATGAAGAGAATGATGAAGTGAAGACAGTGAAATCAAAGCTCTCAAGCTTGCTATGGCATGGGGATCAACATATGATGCTTGGTTCAGTTGTGCATCAACCCAAGTAGATTTCAATCTCAGCTGAGAGCTAGCTTTGAGCGTTTGGTTTCTAATTTTAGCATGGATTTTATATTTAAGTTTTGATTGCTGCAGGTTGCTCAAGGTGTGTTAACTCTACCATACTCAGTCTCAAAACAATGGATACTGAGTGGGCTCATGTTTCAAGTATTTTATTGGTTGATGGGGATCTAGACTGCTTACATGATCATTATTTTGTATGTTGAGTGTAGAACTAGGAAGGCGAGAGTGATGTTGTTTGATAACCAATTGTTGCATTTCTAGAAACCAAGCAAAGTATATTGTACTCACATGTAGTTTAAGCTGCAGATTGTTATGTAAGTTGCACATGTACATGGTGGTTTGAGTGGTACGTAAAAAAAATTCATACCTCCATAATGTATGTTGCAGATAGTTATGTACTCCATATTTAATACCACGAACTCTGCAGATTGAAATATAAAAAGAACAATGTATACCAAAACGCTAGATACATAAAAAGAACTATGGATTTGTTATAAACTGCCGCTTTGGTAAGGAAACTTTAGATTTGCTATGTGCTCCAGATTTGATACCAAGCAAAAAATAAAATTTAGGCAAACATGAAACAATAGCACAAAAATATTTCTCCATATAAATGAAAAAGCATACATGCATATTTGCAATGTACTCCAGCTAAATTATCCATTTAAATATTTGATACCAAAACTGTTGGAAGCAACGATCTAGGATCTTGGTTTGATGATGACAAACGTATCGTGATATCTGACGTGTGTGCTTAGTGTGTTTCAAGATTAGCGAAACGATATTTGGGAAACTGCTGTTCATATAGATATTTGGGTGAGATAGAGTTATGTGTCTAAGGCAAAGTGGACTTGGTCCAAGATGTAGAGAATCGCCATGGATTTGCTCATATCAATTAGCGATTTGGGCAATCTAATTTCCTTATCCCAAGATCAATTAACTCCCAATTAGTTCAAAACAAATTCCATACGAATGTCATATCCTATTTCAAACTTGAATCCAATCCCAATTAATATCTTATTCAAATATCCTATCCTAGCCACATTACCCAAAAAACCCTAGCTATTCCTATTTAAACCTAGTTCATCTATTGCAAAAAGTGGGTGTGCGGCATACATCACAACATAGAGGCCGGCCATTAATCCTCTCTCTCAAAAATTTTCTTACGGCAAGCCAAAGCTTTAGTCCTCTGTATCTTCAACAACTCCGGAAGGCCCAAGCCTAATTCCCATATTCTTCAAGCCGTGAGTACGAGAGGCATTTTCGTTGCTGTCAACCCCAAGAAACTCTCGTCCTCCTCTCTCCTTTCCGAACACTTGATGTGTTCTCACCGCCGTCACCGTAAAGGGAGTTCGAAGCGAATCATCGGACTCACACCATCGCCGGAGTAAGTGCTACACGACGAAGCTTCGCTATCGGTGTCAAGCGTGCACAGATCATCCCAAGAAGAAGCTGCCGCCCACCGTTCCTCGGAGCAAACCACGCCATCAGTGAGTAGCCCACGCATCGCAGTAGTCGTCGTCGTCTTCAGAGCTTGGCACCTCCTTGTTCCGCACGCCATCAGATCGAGGAGAGAAGTCGAAGCTGAGTAGCTGTGACAAAGAAGACGACGTGCCGCTCTCATCTAGGCCATCGGAGAAGACCATCGTGCACAAGAAGAGAAGGCAAAGCTGAAGTGAAGCCGCCGCCGTTCGAAGCCGTCGCCGCTGCAGTCGAGAAAACGCAGTCGACCCATCAAAGGAGAAGTTTACGCTCCCACCGCACATCGGAGCTGTCAACCGTTCGACGACGGATCGCTCGACTCCGCTGTCAAATTCTCACCGTACTGAGTCACCACCGCCGTTGAGGAGAGTCGAAGCAGACTGCCGTCGAAGCCACTCTCCCATCGGAGGAGTTCAAGACCCCGTCGCTGCTGAAGGGTCATGTACTCGCTGTCGTAGGAGTTTGCTCGCTGCTTGAAGCCATCGCTGTCGTCAACGAACTAGCCATCGCCGCTGCTGCTTACGAGTTCACCGTTGCACGAAGTCGGAAGACGAAGACCGCTGCATGAAACCGAAGGGAAGCTGACATGGGGGGGCAATCGCCGTGAGATCGAAACGACGGAGAATCGAATCAACGACGCAGATCGCATTGATCCGCTGACGGGGCATCCGCATCAAATTGAAACGCAAAACGAACGACAGGGATCGTTTTGCTGCATGCGAAATTGAACCGCTGAAATCGAAGGCGGGATTATAAGCTGCTGACGTGGCACTTGATTTAAAGGGAGTTACTCTGCGCACCGACCGAGATCAAATTAATTTGAACAGAACTTCTTTGCGCACAGACCGCTTGATTTTTAAGGAGTTGCTGAGCGCACAGACAGACTTTATCTGGATTTGAACTGGAATTTCTTTACACACAGACCAGAGTGGTATTTGCAATCCAGGAGTCAGATTGAGACACCGTTTGCGTCAGATTGGAGCTGACGACGTGCTGATTGATAGAGACGCCTACACGGACACAAACTGAGCATTTCTAAACTCTTAAACTCTTTTATTTGTGTCTTAGTGTAACGCTCTCTGTGGGGAAACTTTACCTATTTTTCTGTGACTATTTTGGGACTTGTCTGGTTGGGGCTAGACAAGTGGGACCCAGCTAGTTTGGGACTAGCTGGTAGAAAGCATTACTAGGTTGATAGTGAGAGAAAACACTGTGTGTGGGGGTACTGAGAGCCTGGCGAGTGTAGAGACGTAGAGGGTGCTCTGAGCGTGCTCTAACTTGTGGTTTTGTACCTATTGCACTATTCAATACTAGTATTTGCTTTGGGGGCTGGAGTAGGTCGTTGGGACGACCGAACCAGGGCAAATCTGATGTGTACTCTGTGTCTGCATTTTATTTACCATGCTGCTGCTATAAATTTGTGTGCTTATTCGAGGGTTGCACGAATTATTTTTATAAGCCTATTCACCCCCCCCCCCCCTCTAGGCTAGGATCCAGATCCAACAAAAACTTTGGATTTGCTATATGCCCCAGCTAAATTCATGTAATTCCATATTAAATACATGTCAGGAGTCACCAAAAAATACGTGGCAGCAAAATCATGCCAGCAAACCAAGCAGATCAAGATCAAAATCATGCTAGCAAAAATTTGCCACCTTTCCTTCAAGATTTGCCAGAAACTGCAGATTTAACATCACCTTCAAAATCTTGCCATCAAAAATTACCAGATTTCCAAGAAAAATTTCCAAATTGATACCAAAAACTACATAGTGATACAAGTGTTTCTCTAGAACAAACCCCACAAATTTTTACCAAGTAAATTTGTGAAGCAAAACCAAGTAAATTTCCAGATTTAAAAGCAAAATTTCTATAGTGATACAAGTGTTTCTTTAGAACATGTAACAAAAATTTTCCGTGCATAATACTCACCAGAAATATTGGAACAAACAAATTCATGCATTATATATGCAGTTTGCCGATGTACTCACCAAGTACTAGCTTGACAATGTACTAGCGTCAGATAAGGATGGAAAACGGGTCGGGTCGGGTTTCGGATATGGGTGAACCTGAACCCGACCCGGATAAGGGTGAACCTGAACCCGACCTGGATTAAATTCGGGTCATGGTTCGGAACCCCGTACTCGACCAGGTGTAACCCGGGTTCACCCCGACCTGACCTGGTTCGTCTTGCGGGTCGGGTTCGGGTGGTTGGGTTGAAAGTAAGGGTAAAAATGATGATTTAATTGCAAAGAACTATGTAGCCAGTTGGCCTCAATTGTACAACTAGGCATGCACGCTCACATAAAACAACCACCAGGATACAATCTGTCCCTTGCACACAATTACTGCATTTGGAAAAAAAACTTTAACTTGCACTTAATGCTGCAGATCGAATGCTGCCGCAGATCGAATGATCTCTCCCTCAACGCGGGGCCCACCGTCTCTTCGACGCATGAGGTCAACAAGATGATAATAATTTCCTGTGCCGAAGGTGTCCGCTAATTTTTTACGCTAATTTTTTGTTCCACGCGTCGAAGGCACCCGTACCGAATTTGTTGTTCTACGTCGAATTTGTTGTTCCGCGTCAAAGGTGCCTGCGCCGAATTTGTTGTTCCGCGTCAAAGGCGTCCGCTAAATTTTTTCACACTAATTTGTTGTTCCGTGCCAAAGGCACCCGCGTCGAATTTGTTGTTCTACGCCGAATTTATTGGTCCTCGCCGAATTTGTTGTTGAATGTCGAAGGCGTCTACGCCGAATTTGTTGTTCCGCGTCGAAGGAGTCCGTGCTGCTAAATATTTTTACGCTAATTTGTTGTTCCGCGTAATTTTGGCTATGAAAATTATTTTTTGGGGGAACAAAGATTTCGCGGGTGAAAATCTTAAATGAACCGTGCCCACAGGCACGGGTTATGACTAGTACATATATATACTGCATTGAATAAATTCTACGTAATATATGTGAATAGTTGGCGGATTGTATGTATGTGTATTTGTGTAGGTATATAGATGGATAAATAAAGAACTACATAGGTAAATATTGGATGTACATATATATGTATGTATCTTTGGATATAAAGTGAGTGTGTATTGGAATGTTGATATACTATACATATATGGCCTAATATTTGGTATATATGTAGATGTCTTATAATCAATGTATAGTTGTATGTATATTTGGGTGCTAACCATGGATTAAGATAGATGTATATGTATATAGTAGTGAATAAGTAATAACATTTTCAATTAATTGATATGTATTGTCTTGCTATCTAATACTTTATGTTATAGGTATCAGTTGATATATATTGTAGTTGGGCAGTATGTGTATGTCGTACGTGTGTATGTTAGGTCTATATTGTAGTGTAAATCTATATGTTAGAAATATATAAGTGTGATGCATGTATGTGATATTAGTGTATGTGCGCAGTATAGATGTAGTGGTGATGCATTTATACGTATGTTGAAAGGAAAAAATCACGCTTTAGTGATTATGTCATGAAGATTAGTGTTCTTGCTAATTTAATGTGCTAAATTATGCCATGTTTATGTTCAACTCCATATTTTCATTATGTTAAGTACCATTTGTTAATAGACTCATTTATGTTTAGTCCATATTGAATTAGTAGGATGTTAAAAGAAAAAGATAGATTTGCCTAAATTGATAGTACTAATGTTCATGCTACAAAAGGGTTCATGCTTAATTTTATGTTAAAGTGTACCATGCTTAAGCCAAATAGTTAAGTATTATACATGCTAAATTTAGTGTTGAAGGGTACCATGCTTAATATGTTATAAATGATGAAAACCCATGCTTGGATGTGAACATTATGCATGCTTAAGCTAGGTGGCCATCCATGCTCAACTTGTGTCAAATTATACCATGGTTCATGTTGTTGTGTTTGGTGAAGATTTATTTTATACATATCATGCTTTATGTCTATATGCTAGTTGTTAGTATGTTTCATATTAATGGAATTATGCATATGTTTATATGTTTATGTTCCTCATGAGAATGATCTAGCTCCAATATTCAAAACTCATATGTCATGTTCCATATTAGTAGTTAAAGCTCATGTTTGTGATATTCAATGAAATTTGATTGTATTGTGAAAACATGAGCATCAATGTGCAAGAATGTAGAATGCTTTTCTTGTGGAAATTGTGACGCTATGGTCATTATTGAAACATGACATCGGTGAAATGATGAGATGTGAATACTGTAATGAGTCCGCAAAAATGAATGAAATAATGGATTTGTTCCATAAATTAAGAGGGAAGAATTTGAATGTAATAACAACCTGGAAATCTCGGTCTATCTCGAGATAGGTGAGATTCTAGGCAGTGGGTTTTAGGGGGAAACACGTGTAAAAAATAGGTCTTAAGGAGCGGACACAGCTGGGGCTCCCACTTGCACTCCTAAGCGAGGGAGTTGGCTAAGTGTGGACATAGCTTGATTCTCACTCGCGCTCCCATAATGGAGAGTTGGCTAGAGTTAGAGAGGCCGGCGATCTACTCGTATGAACATTTCAGTAATTTTTGTTTTTCTGCATTTGTCCTGATAAAAACCAAGAATTGTCTCACTCCCATAAAGGGGAGTTACGTGAGGCCCCTCCAGTGCTCGTGCCGCTAGTTAAGGTTCCACTTTTCACCCACCCTGGGTGAAGTCCAGCTCCTTAATGTCTTACATTTTACATGGGTTTTCAAATACTAATTTTTAAATGCAATACCTGAAGATGAATGTAATTTCATATCTTTAAACATGTAGATATTCATGCAGTATTGTCTGTTTTACTTTAAGCAATTCTTTCTTTCAGTATATACCTGTGAGTTTCTGCTTTACTTTATGCAATAGTTTGTAGTTACAATTATCGCCAGTAGTTAGACATTCGTAGTGTAGAACAACTCTGTAACTGGTCTCTACCTCAGGTAGTTAGATTTCCTACCGGGTCATGTTGTGACGTGTCCCATCTTGTGGTTTTAGGTTTGCTTTGATAGCAAGAGTTGTGTCAGGAGGTTGGAGCAGTAAGGCTTATGTGAGGATTGTGTACTTGGAGAATTTAGTTGGTGAGTGAGATGAGTTGAGAGTGCGTTGTACCTTTTGGGTTTTGCTTGGGGAGAGTTGTGAGGTGTTGTATATGATGTTTTGTATATAATGACATTGTAAAGAAGAAATGATGTAAATATCTAATGTATAAATGAAGTTGTGTTTTTGTCTATTATTTGTACATATGTGACGTATTGTCTGAGTTGGTTGAGTTGGATTATTGTCTGCACTTTCCAGCACGTGCGCAGTGGCCTGTGGAGTTTTCTGATATACTTCTATTCTCTCTTCGTCTTTCTTCTCCACACCCGTAGCTCTGGGAATAACTGATACGGATTCGTACTTATTAGGTATCCTGGGGAGCAAGTCGTTACATATGTCATCATGTATAACCAGAGTATCTCTAGGAGCACTTTTGGCTATGTACAATGGGTGTCTTCTACCTTCTTGCATAGTGGCTCCAAGATGCTCGTGTTGGTGACCTCCGCCAATCTGTTGGTCTGTGGATGAACTAGGAGGCAAAATATAGTTTGATCTTCCATTCTGAACAGAACTCTTTGAAGCCCATGCAGTGGAACTGTGGTTCACTGTTAGTGACTATGGACCGAGGGATGCCAAACCAATAGATGATTGATTTCTAGACAAAGCTCTTGATGTGCTTCCAAGTGATGCTGGCCGAGGGCTCAGCTTTTATCCACTTTCTGAAGTAGTCTATAGCTATGATCAAGAACTTCCTTTGTCTGCTTGTAGGATGAATGGACCGAGTATATCGAGTCCTCATTTGGCAAAAGGTACAAGGCTATTATTTGGAACTAAGTCGGCTAACTAAGTCGGCGTTTAGAGCCAAGCTGTGCTTTGCAAACTTTTGACACTCCAGACATTTTCACACATGCTGAGCTGTAACATCGACCATAATGGGCCAATAATAGCCCTATCTAAAGACCTTCAGAGCGATCTTCCTCCATCCATAGTGATTTCCACATAGTCCTTCATAGATCTCTCGGATGACATAATCAGCCTCTTGTAGCCCCAAGCACTTAAGTTATGGAAAGAGTATTGAACTTGGCGCAATGCCTCCTTTGCTAGCATATACCCTTTACTCTGGTAAGGAGTTGATCTATAACCCCACTATTGTTAATATACGGCATATTATGTTATGTATTTCGATCGTATTTATACGCATATATTTTTATGTATTTTTGGAGATTTTTCCTTGAATTTTAAATATATAATATAAAATCTGTTTTTAAATATTTTAAATCATATTAGATAATATAATGTGATTGTATTTAAATAGATACATGATATTGGTATGGCATGGGGTATAATGAGGTGTATTCATATTTTTGAAAAATAAAAATTCCAATTTTTTCTAGGAGTGACACATCACCTCCTTATGTGTCGTCTGCTAAGCATTCATTAATCTAAGGTTGCCACATTAACCTACACATGTCTGTTGGATCTGAAACTATAGGGAAAAATTAGAGGGTGGTGAATAGTGCTTTATAAAAGTTAATAAGAAATTTATGCTAATTTAAATATCTTTTATTCAACCTTAATACAGAATAGAGAAAGAGAGCAGCAACACAAAGAATGCAAGCACAAACAAATGATATACCATGGTTCGGATTTACCGAGTCTCCCCAACTTTGAGTCTCCTCGACTCCTTTGAATCCTACTCCAGTAACCCACTTGCAACCCGCTAATGATTTGTGATTTCACTTATGCCCACTCGTCAAAACCTGACAAGTGCAAATCAATACAACTTTCTTGCACTTTCGACAAACCAGGAATGAACTACTCTCACAACCAAGAGGAACCTTTCGTCCACTTCCCATAAACCGGGAATGGAATACTCTCATAACCGAGAGGAATTCTCAAATATCAAGAGAAAATATTGAATCGAAATATGAAACAATTTAACAACCTATGCCTTGAATAATACTCTTAAGAATGAGGCAATAAAGGTCTATGAGATGTGCTCTAAATGCTGAAAGTGAGATCACTTACTAACGTGTCTCAAGATGTGTAGAAATGAAAGCTAGAAGCTGATCTTAAAACTTTATAGACAAGTTGATCTTGAGAGCTTGAGCTAGAATTGCTTTTTATGCTCTTGAATACCTAGTTGAGAAGTTAATAAGTTGGGATCATTTGAGAGTGTATTGAATGAATTCTTAGATGTTTAGCTAACATCTCAAGTCGAGACATTAAAGCCCTATTTATAAGCAATGGAAACCTGCTCAAAAATGTGTGAAATGCCCAAGCAATTAATGCTGTAAATGGCTATTAACGGGCAGAAATCCTAGTCACCAGTCGTGTAATGAAGAATGACCAGGCGGCTAGTGGACTGTTCTGACTGGGAAATAAATGCAGTCTAACGAACACTTTATCAGACATCTGAAGAAGTTACAGATGACTGGCCCAAAGGCATTAGGCATCTGATCATCAGACAACAAACAAGCTGGTCACTGGAAAAGTTGGTCTGAATGTCTAGCCGTCTGATGTTCATCATCCACACATCTGGTCAACTGTTCAGACGTTTGGAAATACAACTTTAGACACCTAATTACGACTGACCATAGAAATAAGCTACTAGAAATATATGAACGAATTTCCCAAACGTCTGATGCATATCATCCAGACGTCTATTTTCTATCAGTCATCAGAGGCCGAGTTACTGAAGTTTAGGCTTGAATTACTCAGACGTCCTTGGTTCATCATCTAGGCGTCTGACAAATTATTCAGACGTCTAGAATTAGAACTTCAGACGTTTGGAATTAGAACTTTAGGCATCTATTCATGTTATGGTATTAGAGAACTATATGCGCATGAGCTACATGCGCTTAGAGGCCAAGCACCAGGCGCCTGATGAAGGCTGAAAAACTCTTCTTTGAGTTTATCCCAGCTCTACCCAAATGACACTTAATGATATATGATCTAAAGTGTTTTCTAAGTGTTAAGAATGATATGCTAATGAGTTTATTCGAGGCTTAACATCCTAATTCAACTAAGAAGTAAAGTAAGGAAGATTTACATATTTATCCCCTTCACTTCCTATTGAATGCCTTGAAGACTTCCATTTAGCTTGTGAAGTCCAACGCTTTACTTTCCTTCTATCATCACTTGACTTTCAAGCTTCGTGGATTGACGTCCATGCATCAATGCTTTGAGTCATTGTCTACATTTAATATGACTTTGTCCATATTGACGATGCTCTTCAAAACATGTGGATTAGTCACAATTGATTATGTTTGTTTATCATCAAAATCATTTTGGGAGATCCAATATTCAACATTCTCCACCTTTTTTATGATGAAAAACAATCATAACCAAAATCAATAATTGTGTTTGAAATATTAAATTACTTACTCCTCATGCATTGATGCCAAACATTTTTAGTCCAAATATATAAATAGTGAATCATCAATGCAATCAATTGATATGTGTATCACATGAATTGTATTTGTTAAAGCCTTTAATCATATAAGAATACACAATGCATTTAAGCATATGGTGATACACAAGAAGAGTAAGTTGAAGCATGAATTAGGAGATCCAGTCAAGCAAATATATTGGAATTCAGTTTAAGAGTAACTCCCTATGAATCATATAACCATATTAAAAAGAGGAGATTCATGGAGTCAGTGAAATTTCAAAATGAATTCAACATATGCACACATATCTCATATCTCACATATTCTATGGTATATCTCTCATATTCTATGGTTATTCTATTCCTCTCTCTCCCCCTTTGTCATAATCCAAAAAGAGTGGGGAGGGAGCAACAACAACATAACACTTAAATGAAGGTGTTGTCATTAAGCCATTCATAATAGGCTTGTATCACACAATCTCATATGGATACAATAATATGCACCATTCAAGTTTGAAGTGAATATTTAGAATATAGTCATTAATCAAGGAATACACATGATTATTCTTCTATTCTATTCTTTCCATATTAATCATCTCTTTCTTTTTATGAGACACTCGATCAAATTATTCTTATATGGCCTATATGATGAATATCAATGGTTAAAAATAATGCCAACATAAGTAAAAGTGATCTCATATTACCATTAAACTAAGCATGTAGCATCAAATCACATAAGGAGATAACAAATGTTCAACATTTATATTGGAAGTGCATGATAAGATTAATTATCTTCACCAAAGGCACATTTTCACGCGCGCGCACGGATATTTGACAAGTAAGAGTGTATCTTTATTGATATTAGAATAATACAAAATACAATGCTAGGAGTAACTAAAGGGGTAATAGAGAGAGTGGAGATAGGGCACAAGCGTCGTCACCCCCTACAATCGACTACACTAATAGTCACAACCTAGATAAAAGAAAAAAAGCAAAAGTAAAAACATGTACAATGATCAAGGATGTCAAGTGTCCAGGAATCCCCAATTGGAGTATGGAACACTAACCGATGGATGGTCCATGTCTATGTATCGAAGGGAGATAATGACATCAGCCGCGATGTCCCCGAAAAGGTCTGTTTTCTCAACACTCTTGCCCCCGAAGATCCTCTTATTGCGTTGTTTCCAAATGTGTCAAACCATGGTTGCCAACTCCAATTTTGCCAGAATACCCACACAGTCTGACTTACTATATCGGGTGAGAATGATGTCCCCCACCCTGGCTAGAGACAACGAGGCTACATCAGTGATTTCAGGCTTGAGAAGGCTCCTGCTGAGTATATAGCGATAATAATTGCATTCAAAGAGGTGGCTAATACTTTCAGTGGCATCGTCGTCACATAGAACACATGATTGATTAGTCGCGACCCCAACTTATTCAGGATATCTATAATGGGAAGTTTTCCTAGAAAGAACAGAGTAACGTAAGTGCCATCTTTGGGATATGCTTGTTGTGCCAAATAACGCCAAGGTATGCAAACAGCGCACCCGCAAAACATGACCCTTCCCACGTCGAATGAAAGGAACACAAGGGCCCAAGGGTCCACTCCCATGCGTCACTGCCCTGCCCCAGGGAGATCATTTGTAGCATGGGAAGCAAAGTATGGATGTCAGGGTCATCTATCCAGCCTTCAGGGGACCAATAATCGCTGACCAACTTTTGCTCTGCCCTAGTATGAACTGCCTGAAGATGAGCTATAGGCCCACTAGGATGCCAGTTGTCATACCAGAAAGATGTAGAGGTACATCCCTAACAATGCGTTTGATGAGCTTCTGAGAAGTATTTCGGTGCCGAAGGAGTAAGCTGGGAAGGCTTTGGAGAGAAGATATAAAAGCTACCTGCTACCACATCATAATGTCTTACATATACTATGCCCAGAGGCCATCTGTAGATAGTAGTCTCCAGGTAAGGTGCACCCCTGATGCTACATTCAGGTCTGTCAGCAATCTCAGCCCAACCCCTCCTCCTTCCTTAGGGATCTTTCCAGGGGTCCATCAACAATCTCAACCCAACCCCTCCTCCTTCCTTAGGGGAACATAAATCTTTCCAGGCCCAAGTGTGGAGATTACCCCAAATAAACTTCCTACATGCAGAACTAATAGAACAGAGAACTGATGATGGAATGCGATAAGCCTGCATCCAGAAAGCCACCATGGCATAAATCACAGAGCGTACCAGCTCAATTCTTCCAGCTATGGAAAGCAGGGACGAAGACCAACCAAATAACTTCTTTTTACACTTATCAACTAAGCGGCCATATATAGAAGCTTTAGGATAGTTAGATGAAAGCAGTAAGACAAGATAAGTAGTGAGAGAAGATACCATTTTGACTCCAAGAATATCAGCTAGGCTTCTCGGGGCGTGCGATCCTTTGCTGAAGATAGCAGAGCTCTTGTCCCAGTTAATCAGAAGTCCTGTATAGAGATTAAAAGTGAGTAGTAAATCCTTAAGCCCATTTATAGAGTGGGTGTTGGCACGACAAAACACTATGATGTCATCTGCAAATAGAAGGTGAGAGATAGATCCAATTCTCTGCAAAGGATGAATAACACGGGAGGCCTCTGCAATGGCCATAAGAAGAGAGAACGCTTCCATTACTATGACAAATAGATAAGGGGATAAAGGATCGCCATATCCTAGCCCATGGTTGGACACAAAATACCCCCCAAGAGATCCATCAATCAAGACTGAGAAAGTAGGGGTGGTGATGCACTCTGAAATCCAACTAATAAATTTTCTCCGAAAACCCATTTGGTGAAGAACAAAAAATATGAATTCCATGTTGATGCTGTCAAAAGCTTTACGAAGATCCAACTTAATACAAACTCTGGCTCCCATTGGATTACTGAAATCACGAATCTGCTCATGGGCTATAAGAGTGCAGTTAGAAAGTAACCTGACTTCAAGGAATGCAGCCTGATTAGGAAAATCAACTCACTGATTACTAGATTCAACCTGTTGTAAAGGACTTTATTGATAATTCATAAACCTGAGGCGTTCGAATTTTTGGGCACAAGAGTAAGGAAAGTGTGATTAATTTGGTGGAGCATACTGCCTGATCTAAAATAGGAAGAAACAGCTGATATATTCCCCATTCATGTTGATAAAAGTATGTGTTGTAACCATCTGGGCCAGGGGCTTTTACTTTAATAATTTGGAATGCTGCATCCTTAATTTTGTTTGGAGATATATTCCTGACATCCAATCAGAGGCTTCGATTGTGAGCTTACGTTTAGGGATGAGATTGGGAAAAACATTCCAGTAGTGATCTTGTTTGTACAAGTTCTCGTAGAAGAGAGGGGCCTCATCCCTTAGATTATCCGACTTGGAGATCATGTCCCCTGAAGAGTTAATGAGATGGCTGAGATTGTTGTGACTGTGTCTGGCCTTCATGACAGTATAAAAGAATTTAAAGTTCATATCCCCCAGTATAACCAATTCTGAGGACTTCTTTGCCTCAAATCCGATTCCTCAACATCCAAGGAATGAGCCAACTTAAAAGTGGCTAATTGCTCTAGCTTTTGGGTATACGGGACAGTGGCTAGAATTGAATTAGTTTGCAGCATCTCTAGATCCTTTCGGCAAGCATTGGTATCAATAGTTTCTCTGTAATTTGCGGCCCAAGCTTTGAGAATCAATTTCAGGTTTTTGAGCTTATCAACTAGCCGCTTCATGGCCGTTCCATAAGTTTGAACATCCTAGGAATTTTGTACAATATCATGGAATCCAAAATACGGTACCCAAGAATTATAGAATTTAACTAGCTTGGGATAGGATGGTACCTTTGGGTGAAGATATATTATCATCGCAGCATGATCACTAGTCCCCGCATATGAGTATTAGAAGTAAGATTGAGGGAGAAGACGCAGCCAGATAACATTACAAAGAGTTCGATCAAGCTGGGTTGAAATACGCGCTGCACCGATACGAAGGTTACTCTAGCTGTGTTTGAGGCCCACACTTTTCAGCTCAATAAGTTGGCAGCAGCCCACACACGTATTGAAAGCATCCATGTCTCTGGGATTAATTGCACATCCTCATATCTTCTTATTGGAACTTCGTACATAATTGAAATCTCCCCCCACCAACCAAGGAAGCTTGTTTAACACAGTAGAATCCGCAATTAAATCAGCCCAAAGAGAAAGTCTGGAGGTAGAGAGATTGAGACCATAAACTACTGTTAGCGCCATTAGAAAACCCGCTGAATTAGTGAAGATGATGGACATATACTGTGAAGAAGCCGGGTGGATCATACAGCTCCAAATAGTAGTATTGAAGAATACAACAATACGCACCCCTTTAGAGTGGATCTTATTGTCGACACTACTCCAGTTTTTATTGAAGCATTTGGAGATTCAGCTTGAGTTACATAAGTCGACTTTAGTCTCAATAAGGCAAACAATGGATGGATTATGTTTATGAAACCTCCGCTTAAGAGCATCACGACGCGATGGATTGTTGAGACCCCGAGTATTCCAAAAACAAATAAACATTTAGGATAATGGGGGTTGGGGGTCATGGCTTCCAGCGAGCCTAGTACTCCTTCGAATGGCAGATGGAGATACTTGGGAGGCCTTAGTTCTTTTGCTCTTACTATGTTGCACCGAATTACTCAACACAGATTATTCTTCATCCCATGCAGGGTTAGGTAGGGTAAGTACATCAGGTACGTCTGCATCATCCGACTGCTAGTGAAGAGATAGGGAGGGTCGACGAATTCCTGCAGGCACAGTTACACTTGCCACAGGCTCAGCTACACTTGCCACAGGCTCAGAGACATTAATCTCTCTAGTGTTCACAGTTGACTCTACTGTAGGCCAAGATGATAGCCCCACTTCCCCTGCTGTATAAATGCTTTCTCCTTCAGGTGATTGTCCTTCATCCAATTTATTTTCTGTAACAGCCGAAGTACCCTTCTCAACACTAGCTAATAGGGAGTCCTCCATTTGTAAGTCCACAACATTAACTTCATGGACAATATTTCCATATTGTAAGTTTCTAATATCCACATTTTCAATAGGAACAACAGGGATCCCTATTGAATGAGTCCCATGACTTCCTACCATCCCTCCAGGCCCAAAGCTAGAAATACTTTGGATTGAAGGGGGCTCAGTAGTAGTGGATTTTGGAGAGCATTGGGTGTCGAGATGGCCGAAGCAAGTACAATTTCGACAACTAGGTGGATCCCCCTCATATTTGACCTCAACTGATAGTGTAGAACCATCATCCAACTCAACCAAAACAACTTTTTGTAATTCATTCTTTGCCTCAACCTCCACTAGACACTTGGCATTCTATCGAGATTCGCAGTAGCCCTATCTAGGCATATGGGTGTGCCGACAACACTTGCTATAATAATTTAAAATTTCAAGTGTCCACATTGAGAGAGGTAAGTTGTGAAATTGTACCCAACTGGAACTGCCGAGAGTATATCACGATCGTGTTGAATAGTTGGAGTCCATTTTTTAAGCACCACAAGCCTCCCATCAAATAACCACGGCCCTCCATGCAGAATTGAGTCGCAGTCATCCACATTTTCAAATCTGAAATAAAAGAATCCATTCTCACGACTGAAAATCTGAAGCCCCCCTTTCATTCTCCAAAGACGTTCAATCCATGCTTTGATCTGCACATAATATGGGACGTCCCCAAGTACATAGCCCACGAGGGTGTCCTTCCAGCGCGATGCTCCAGATTCAATCATCTCTGCTGGTACTTCGCCTTAGCAATACCATCTCCTCCGATAACAAGGGAGACAAGCGTCATCACAAGAGGATTGGCATATTTATGACAAGTGGAGCAGATGTCAACCCACGATCTCTTGCCTACAGCAGGATTTATACGAATACTAGTTTGTGGTCGTACATGCACATTATCAAACAGTACACACACACATATATATATATATGTATATATATATATATATGTATATATATATATATATGTATATATATATATATATATATATATATATTAGAGGTTGACTAGGATCCATTCGGATGGATCAAACATGCGGATCCATCCAAGTGGAATTTAAAGCTAGACAATGTAAATAGAAAATCCGACCATTGGATGTCATCTAACATGTATAAACTCGCTCCAAACAAAATTTCAACTAATTTGGACATGTTTTGCCCATGCATCATGTGGTTGCAAAATTAGCCGATTTTATAACTATTCAAAAACATCGATTTTGCAACCACTTGATGCATGGGAAAAACATGTCCAAATTAGTTGAAATTTTGTTTGAAGCTAGTTTATACATGTTAGATGACATCCAACGGTCGGATTTTCTATTTACATTGTCTAGCTTTAAATTCCACTTGGATGGATCCGCATGTTTGATCCATCCGAATGGATCCTAGTCAACCTCTATATTATATATATATATATATATATATGGTAACGTGTTCCTTGGGTGACTCCTTAGATTAAATCTAAGGAGTCGCCCCCATTTTCTCCCATCTCCCACATTTTTTTTGAAATTTTTTTTCTTGGGATTGTTGTTCACCTCATGAATGATCAACATACCAAAAATCAAGTCATTCCAATATTTTTAGAGCACCCATCTACCCCTTGCAACTTTATGGGGTTTTAAGCACGTTTTCAGACCGTTGAAGTTGCAAGGGTTAGATGGGGGCTTTTAAAGTATTGAAATCACTTGATTTTTGGTATGTTGATCATCCATGATGTGACCAACAATCCTATGAAAAATAAAATCCAAAAAAATTGTCGGAGAAGTGAGAAAATGGGGTCGACTCCTTAGATTTAATCTAAGGAGTCACCCTAGGAACACTTTACCCATATAGGGTAACATGTTCCTAGGGTGACTCCTTAGATTAAATCTAAGGAGTCGCCCCCATTTAATCTAATCTCCCACATTTTTTCTTGAAATTTAATCTACTCTCCCACATTTAATCTAAGGAGTCACCCTAGGAACACTTTACCCATATATATATATATATATATATATATATATATATATATATATATATATATATATATATATATATATATATATATATATATATATATATATATATATATATATATATATATATATATATATATATATATATATATGGGTAAAGTGTTCCTAGGGTGACTCCTTAGATTCAATCTAAGGAGTCGCCCCCATTTTCCCCATATCCCACATTTTTTTTCGGAATTTTTTTTCATGGGGTTGTTGTTCACCTCATGGATGATCAACATACCAAAAATCAATTCATTCCAATACTTTTAGAGCCCCCATCTACCCCTTGCAACTTCATGGGTTTTCAGCACGTTTTCAGACCGTTGAAGTTGCAAGGGGTAGATGGTGGCTCCATGGGTTTTCAGCACGTTTTCAGACCGTTGAAGTTGCAAGGGGTAGATGGTGGCTCTAAAAGTATAGGAATGGCTTGATTTTTGGTATGTTGACCATCCATGAGGTGAACAACAACTCCGTGAAAAATAAAATCCAAAAAAATTGTTGGATATGAGGGAAAATGGGGGCGACTCCTTAGATTTAATCTAAGGAGTCACCCTAGGAACACTTTATCCATATATATATATATATATATATATATATATATATATATATATATATATATATATATATATATATATATATATATGTATATATATATATGTATGTATGTATGTATATATATGTATGTATGTAAAGGGATCCTAAGGTGCCTCCTTAGATTTAATCTAAGGAGGCGCCCCCATTTCCCCCATCTCACACATTTTTTTTGAAATATTTTTTCATGGGTTTATTGTTCACCTCATGGATGATCAATATACCAAATTTCAAGGGATTCCAATACTTTTTGAGCCCCCATCTACCCCTTGCAACTTCGTGGGGTTTTCAGCACATTTTTATACCGTTGAAGTTGTAATGGGTAGATGGGGGCACAAAAAGTTTTGGAATCATTTGAAATTTGGTATGTTGATCATCCATGATGTGAACAACAACCCTATGAAAAAACATTTCCAAAAAAATTGTAGGAGATGTGGGGAAATGGGGGCGCCTCCTTAGATTTCCATCTAAGGAGGCACCTTAGATCCCCTTTTTCCTCTATATATATATATATATATATATATATATATATATATATATATATATATATATATATATATATATATATATATATATATATATATATATATATATATATATATATATATATATATATATATATATATATATATATATATGGGTAAAGTGTTCCTAGGGTGACTCCTTAGATTGAACCTAAGGAGTCGCTCCCATTTTCCCCCAATTCCCACATTTTTTCCGAATTTTTTTCCTTGGGATTGTTGTTCACATCATGGATGGTCAACATACCAATATATTTTTTTTTTGAAAAGTTAGCGTTATATTTATTAATCCAATATACAATGTACAACAATAGCCCATATTGGAAAGTGGAGCTGATAGAGAAAGGATAGGACACAGGCGTCGTCACTCTCCACTATCAGGACCACTTCTAATATGGAGCTATTCAAACACCCATACAAAGAAAAGGAAAAGATACATGTCTCAACCCATGTCTCTGAATTCCCAATTGGCGAATGCAGCAATCTCCTCCTCAGAAGCCGGATCCAGGTCAGGCAAAATCACTCTAACATCAGCTGCAATCTCATCAAATAGTAGGGTTTTGCTTCGCTTTTCTGCATCAAAAATACGCATGTTCCTTTCTCTCCAAATATGCCAAACCATTGAAACAAGCACAGTTTTAGCAAGAATGCCCAATGAACTATTCCCACCGAAACGCTGAAGGTAGTAATTCCCCACATCATGTAATACCGGATTAATATGGTCTGATACATGTAGCTTCAACAAAGCTCTTCTCAGAATGTAGGTAGAATAACTACATTCAAAAACAAGTGGGAAATATTCTCCTCCAAATTCCCATCACATAAAACACATCCTACTGGAGTGTTAAGCCACCATCTGCTTATTAAATCTTTAGTAAGCAGTTTTCCACGGAAAGCGCGAAGAAGACTTAAAGACATTTTAGGGCAATGATTTTTGTACCAAATAAGTTTGTGGAAAGGGAATGGAATGCCACGATGTCGAATACCCTCTCAAGCTTGCTTGAAGATAAATTGCTCACTAGGGACCCACGCCCACTCATCCGGCCCAGATTTCAGCCTGTAGTTTCTCAGAATCGGCAATGCAGGGGCTATAGCAGGGTCTTCACTCCAATTGCCTGCAAAGTAATAATCGCTCACCCTAGCAAGCTCAGCGCTAGGGGGGATAATGAATAGATCCTTTAAAGGACCAACAGGAAGCCAACAATCTAGCCAAAATTAAGTTGACCGGCCATCCCTTACCTTTCTGCGGATGAGGTTATGTGATATAGGTCTCCTCTTTAATACTCTCTTCCATGTTCCTGAATGATTTAACTGCCCTTTTGCCGCAAAGAATCCCACCTCAGTCCCATATTTCATTTTCATATGCTTTGCCCATATACTGTCTGATGTGAGGTATCTCCAAGTTAACTTCAGACTTGCCGCCTCATTTAAATCTTCCAACAGTCTAATCCCAACTCCACCTTCTTCCTTTGGCTTACACAAATCATCCCAAGCCCAAGCTCTAGATGTGCCCAAAATGAACCGCCGACACATAGATGAGATGGCCCGTAGGACACTAACCGGAATGTGAAATGCATGCAACCAAAAGGCAACAATTCCATAAATGACCGTCCTCACAAGTTCAATACGCCCTGCTACAGAAAGAAATGAAGAACTCCAACCCAACATCCTCTTTTTGCACTTATCTACTAACCTGCCAAAGTTAGCAGACCTTGGGTACTTCGAAGAGAGTGGCAATCCCAGATATGTAGTAATGGTTGTAGCAATTTTAATCCCCAACAAATCAGCCAGACTGGATTTATTCCTAACCCCCTTACTGAACAATCCGAACTTTTATCCCAATTTACCCGAAGTCCCGTGAAATTTGAGAATTCTTCCAATAAATGTTTGACGCCCAAGAAGGATGTTGTATTAGCTCGACAGAAAACCAGAAGGTCATCAGCGAAAAGCAAATGGGATATGGATCCAGTACGCCTCATGGGATGAATATTGCCCATATTAATAGCCTTAGAAATTAAAATGGAGAAGGCTTCCATAGCAATGACAAATAAATAGGGAGAAAGAGGATCACCTTGACGAATGCCTCTGTTACCTTTGAAATACCCAACGGGAGAGCCATTTATCATAACAGAGAAAGAAGGTGTCGTTATGCATTCCTTGATCCAACCAATTAAGATCCCTGGAAATCCCATTTGTCTCAGGAAATAGAGAATGAAGTCACGGTTGACGCTATCAAAAGCTTTCCTCAGGTCCAATTTCAGACAGGCTCTTCCCCACATAGGGTTGCTAAAATCTCTAATCTGCTCGTGGGCCAAAAGTGTGCTATCAGTCAATAGCCTCCCTTTGAGAAAAGCAGTTTGATTAGGAGATATCAGATCATGGATTACCACTTTAATCCTGTTGCAAATAATTTTGCTAATTATCTTATAGAGGACGTTGCAACAGGCAATAGGCCTATAATCCCCTAGAGAAGAGGCATTATCATTCTTGGGCACCAGAGTAAGGAGAGTATGATTGACAAGCCTAAGGAGAGAACCCGAACTAAAAAAGGATTTTATGGCAGAAGTTACCTCATCCCCTATAAGGCTCCAGTTATGTTGATAGAAGAACCCATCATATCCATCTGGTCCAGGCGACTTATCAGACCCAATCTGGAAAACAGCTGTTTTTATCTCCTCATCAGAGACTCTCCTACCCAGCCAAACCGAGGACTCCTCAGTTAATATACGCTTCGGCACCTGTCTAGGGAAGTTGCTCAAGTAGCTATTCTGATTATATAGGTCTTCAAAGAAAGAGGGGGCTTTGATTTTCAGTTCATCATAAACTTTATTTTAGCATCCATGCACATCCACCAGGTGACATAAGTTATTGCGGCTAATCCTTGATTTCATTGCATTGTAGAAAAACTTGGTATTCCTGTCTCCGAGGGCGAGCCAGTCCTGACAACTTTTTTGGCGGTACATATCTTCCTCAAGCTTCATAGCAGTGGTCAAGGCCTTCAAGAGATTCTTCTCTTTTAGCTGCATGGAAATGTCAATGTGGATACATGGGTCTTTACGCATATCTTCAAGTTCCTTTCTAATTCTCTTAACCTGATTAGCCGCATGATAATTACCCGCCCATGCCCGCAGGGAAGGCTTCAGTCTTCTTAATTTTTGTGTTAGCCGATACATAGGAATTCCCCTAACAAGGCAACTCCAATTTGATTCAAAAGCTTCTTTGTAACCTGGACAATGGACCCAATAGTTAAAAAACTTGAAAGGCTTAGGATCAGAGGAGACATGGTTATGAAGATTCACGACCATAGCGGCGTGGTCGCTAGTAAGTGGATCCAAATATTCAAAGAAAGTATCAGGGAGCATATTAACCCAAGATGAGCTACAGAACACACGATCAAGTTATGCAGAAATACGGTCCTTTCCAGCCCGATTATTACACCAACTGAACCTATTCCCAGAGCTCTTCATCTCCTGTAGCGAACATCTTCTGATGCACTCAGTAAAGTCCCGGACCATAGACTCCTCCAGCCTTCTTCCTCCAACCTTGTCTTTAGTGTAAAGAACACTATTGAAATCACCCCCCACTAGCCAATCCGAATTCCCAACTAAAGCAACATCCTCCTCCATGCTCTTCCACAACTCTTTCCTCTCCACAATTGTGTTACAAGCATAAACCCATGTGATAACACACACAAATCCTCCATCATTTGTACAGCAAACAGACATGTGCTGGGCTGAGCGAGATAAAAGGGACGTCTTCCAAATAGCGGGGTTAAATCCCATAAGGATACGCCCTCCAGGGGCACAAGCAGAGTTATCCAAGAAAACCCACCCTAGGGGAATCCCTGATTTATTGTTGGGAGCCGGAGACTTGATTTTAGTCTCCAAAAGAACAATAGCCGATGAGTTTAAAGTGCTAATTCTATTGCGCAAGTCCCTCCTCCGGACTTGGTTATTTAATCCCCTTGTATTCCAGAAAAAAATTGTCATTGATCCGTAGTAATTTGTTGCCGCACATGGCCACTAGAAGACTGTGACCGAGAGCTCCTCCTGACAGTTACCGGCTGGTTGAGACCCACCTTCTGCTTCTCAGCCTTTATTTCAGACTTATGTTTAAGTTGTGCATCAATCTCCTTCTCCCATTCTAGGTTGTCAATAGCCAACCCCTCAGGAACTTTGTCAATGTCAATATCTTCACTCACCGTATCGACAAGCAGGGAGGGAAGGGGGTTAAGGTTAGCCCCAATGTCAACAGACCTGTCGGTATTCAGAACACCCCCAACATTACCAATCTCAGCCGTGAAGTCCAACGTGGCTAGGCCCATGGAAGACTTTACAGGAAGTGCTACTCGCATATCATGGATGGTCCTTGCTCCGACACAATCCACACATGCCTGAGGTAATTCCCCGACTTTCCTAATGCTGTAGTCTTCATTGCTATCAGGACAGATACCCTCTCCAGTAATAAGAATAGCCTGATCTTGGTTAAGCAAAGGGATGCAAGGTTCTGGACTAATTCACGCATCCTGGGAGCAAAGAATAGGCCCTGGATCCGCATCCAGGGGTGAAGATTTCATATTCTGGGAGCTTGAAGTAACGGGGACCTGAGTACTAATATTACCCACTTCATCAACATTGACCCTTACATCCTTAAGTGCTGAGGTAGTATTCTCCACTTCCATAGAAAGTTGTACTTGGATTGAAGGGACCTCCTCCGAAGCATGGGGCTTATGATTCGAAGGGCACTGCTCATCCGTATGACCAAAGCAGATACATTTGCTGCATCTAGGTGGGGCTCCTTCAAACTTTGTGCCGATAGTTACAACTGAGCTATCATCCAGCTCAACTTCAACAGATGAAACTAACGGAGATGAAGCACTGACTTCGACCAAACATCGGGCATAAGTGATTCTTTCCAGATGAGCGGTTGCCTTGTCAAGACATTGGGGGGTGCCTAGGACAGAAGCAATGATGTTAAGTCCCTCTAAATTCCACATGTAGAGTGGAACCCCGTGCAGCTGAACCCAAACAGGAACAGAGGAAAGTATATCTCGGTCATGTCTCATGTGTAGACTCCATTTCTTGAGTACCACCAGTCTGCCATCAAAAAGCCAGGGCCCCCCTGTTAAAATTCTTTCACATTCCTCCTAAGATTCAAAACGGAAGTAAAAAAATCCGTTCTCCCTGCTGTAAATTTGTACCCTCTTCTTGACTTTCCACAATCTTTCCGTCCAAGCAACGATTTGGCCGTGATAGGGAATGTCACCCAACACGTAGCCCACAATCGTATTCTTCCAAGTTTCGGCACCACGATGAACTAGTTCTTCTGGAAATCTAGCACAAAGCGAGCCATCTGCTCGGGTCTTAGGTGGTACTAGGGTCATTCCAAGAGCTGACCCATATTTGCGATGATTAGTGCAGACATCAAGCCAAGATTGTTTAGCAACTGAAGTGTTTACCTGGATCTCGACAGGGGGCCTAACGGGCATTCTAGCGAGCAGGTTGCGAGCAGTCCCTCCCTGAACCAACTTAGATTGAGGCACAAACCTAGGCTTAGTAGCCGCCATGCGAGTTCCATCTCCAAAGAACCCATTCGATCGAGATAGGTTGCCTCCCTTCGCCGGAGCCCCCTTTCGCCGAATTACCTGACATCCATCGCCTGAAACACCAACCGCCCTCCGAGATCCATTAACCCCATAGTCAGACGTCGCCGGAGCCCCCTTACCCAGTATGTCTATGGACGAAGATCTGATCCCCGAAGTACCATTAGGTTGCTGAACCAACCTATCTTGGATCACAATGCCCCCCTGAGATTTCACTGCCTGAGAAACATCCGCCAGGAAACCAACGCCTCCCTGGGTCTTCTCCGCCCGAGATCTATCCGCCTGAGAGCTACCAATACCGCAACCGACAATATTATAAGCCCCCACTAGGTTAAACTTCCGTCCTTCGCCGTCATTCCCAGGGTCGCCAGAATCGCCAGACTCTCCCTCTCCAATAATTACGCTCACCATTTTTTATGTATATGTATATATATCAACATACCAACATACCAATATATATATATATATATATATATATATATATATATATATATATATATATATGGCAATCTTCGGGTGCGAAAAATCCCGTGCGAAAGCCGTGCGAAAACTTTTTTTTTATTTTTTTGAAATTTTTTTTTCAAAAATTCTTTTTTTGATGTTTAATCCATACAATTATATACCCCAGGGAAAATAATGGGTGAACCCGTTGGGCATTAGAGCACACATCCACCCGTTACAAATTTAACGGTCTCAAAACGTGCGAATTTGAAGAAATGGCTTGATCGAAGGCCAAATGACATTATTTCTCAACCATTATTTTTTGAGGGGGGTATAACAACATATAATGAGGGTGGAAAAAAGAATTTTTGAAAAAAAAATTTCAAAAAAAAGATAAAAACATTTTCGCACGGTGCGAAATGTTCTCATTTGAAAATTTTCCTATATATATATATATATATATATATGGGTAAAGTGTTCCTAGGGTGACTCCTTAGATTGAACCTAAGGAGTCGCTCCCATTTTCCCCCAAATCCCACATTTTTTTCCCGAATTTTTTTCCTTGGGATTGTTGTTCACATCATGGATGGTCAACATACCAAAAATCAAGTCATTCCAATACTTTTAGACACAACATTTACCTCGTGCAACTTCATGGGTTTTTCAGTATGTTTTCAAACCGTTGAAGTTGCAAGGGATAGATGGGGGCTTTAAAAGTATTGGATAACTTGATTTTTGGTATGTTGACCATCCATGATGTGAATGGGATTTGGGGGGGAAATGGGGGCGACTCCTTAGATTTAATCTAAGGAGTCACCCTAGGAACACTTTACCATATATATATATATACTAGTCATTACCCGTGCCCATAGGGCACGGTTTATTAATGGCTGAGTCCCTCCCCTCCCCCAACAAATTTCAAGTTCCTTCAAATTTCAAGTTTCACCCCAAAATTTCAAGTTTTCCCCCAAATTTAAGTTTTCCCCCAAAATTTAAGTCCTCCCAAAATTGTCATTGCCACCTAGGACAAACTTGCCACGTAGGACAAAGCTTTGTTCTAGTAGGATAAGATTCAAAATCTGCATCCTTTATAGAATAGATATCCAAATTCTCTTATCCAATTTCTCTTGATAACATCCCTCTTTTATATAATAGATATCCAAATTCTCTTATCCAATTTCTCATGTTCAAAATCTCTTATCCAAATTCTCTTGATAACATCCCTCTTTTATATAATAGATATCCAATTTCTCTTATCCAATTTCTCATGTCCAAATTCTCTTATCCAATTTCTCTTGATAACATCCCTCTTTTATATAATAGATATTCAAATTCTCTTATCCAATTTCTCATGTCCAAATTCTCTTACCCAAATTCTCTTGATGACATCCTTCTTTTATATAATAGATATCCAAATTCTCTTATCCAATTTCTATTGATAACATCCCTCTTTTATATAATAGATATCCAATTTCTCTTATCCAATTTCTCATGTCCAAATTTAAGATTTCCACTGTTCATTTAAGATTTCCCCCCGCAAATCTCTGTTCCCCAAAAAATTATTTTCATAGCCAAAATTTAAAAGAACAACAAATTAGCGTAAAAATATTTAGCAGCACGGGCACCTTCGGCACGGAACAACAAATTCGACGGATGCGCATTCGACACACAACAACAAATTCGGCGCGGAACAACAAATTAACATAAAAGCGGACGCCGAAATTATTCTCATCTTATTGCCCCATGCGTCGAAAAGATGGTGGGCCCCGCGTTGAGGGAGAGATCATTCGATCTACACAACATTCAATCTGCAGCATTAAGTGCAAGTTAAATTTTTTTCCCCAAATGCATTAATTGCACTCTGCTATTCCCCATAAACTTTCATTCCCTAAAAAAATTTCCTTTCCCCATAAACTTTCATTTCCCAAGAAATGTTTTTCCCTCCAAAACTTTCCACAGAAACTCATCTCAACCATTCATTCCTCAATGTTAAATCCAAGCCGTCTTTCTACCAACCCTTTTATCCTAGTCAGCTTGTCCTAGTCAGCCCTAGGATTCAAAAACAGTTGTCAAATGTATAATAGATATCCAAATTCTCTTATCCAATTTCTCATGTCCACATTCTCTTATCCAATTTCTCTTGATAACATCCCTCTTTTGTATAATAGATATTCCTCAAAATCTCATCTCTTATCCAATTTCGCTTGTCCAATTTTTCTTATCCAATTTCTCTTGATAACATCCCTATTTTATAGAATAGATATACTCTTGTCCAAATTCTCTTATCCAATTTCTCTTGTCCAATTTCTCTTATCCAATTTCTCTTGATAACATCCATATTTTAAAGAATAGATGTATGTATATGTATGTATGTATATGTATGTATGTATATACTCTTGTCCAAATTCTCTTGTCCAAATTCTCATGTCCAAATTCTTTTATCCAATTTCTATTGATAACATCCCTATTTTATAGAATAGATATATGTATGTATATATACGTATGTATATACTCTTGTCCAAATTCTCTTATCCAATTTCTCATGTCCAAATTCTCTTATCCAATTTCTCTTGATAACATCCCTATTTTATAGAATAGATATACTCTTGTCCAAATTCTCTTATCGAAATTTTCTTATCCAATTTCTATTGTTCAATTTCTCTTATCCAATTTCTCTTGATAACATCTCAATTTTATAGAATAGATATACTCTTGTCCAATTTCTCTTATCCAATTTCTCTTGATAACATCCCTATTTTATAGAATAGACTAGTCATGACCTGTGCCCATAGGGCACGGTTTATTTAATGGCTGAGTTTCCCCTCCCCCAAATATCAAGTTCCCCCAAATTTCAAGTTTTCCCACAAAATTTCAAGTTTCCCCCAAATTTAAGTTTCCCCCCAAAATTTAAGTCCCCCCAAAATTGTCATTTCCACCTAGGACAAACTTGTCACGTAGGACAAAGCTTTGTCCGAATAAGATAAGATTCAATATCTTCAAAGGACTGGGAAAAAATGGTCGGAAAGGGGGAGAGAATAAAAAGTGTGGGTGTGTGTCTCTTATCCATGTCCAAATTCTGTTATCCAACTTCTCTTGATAACATCCCTCTTTTATATAATAGATATCCAAATTCTCTTATCCAATTTCTCATGTCCAAATTCTCTTATCCAACTTCTCTTGATAACATCCCTCTTTTATATAATAGATATCCAATTTCTCATGTCCAAATTCTCTTATCCAACTTCTCTTGATAACATCCCTCTTTTATATAATAGATAATATATATCCAAATTCTCTTATCCAATTTCTCATGTCCAAATTCTCTTATCCAACTTCTCTTGATAACATCCCTCTTTTATATAATAGATAATATATATCCAAATTGTCTTATCCAATTTCTCATGTCCAAATTCTCTTATCCAACTTCTCTCGATAACATCCCTCTTTTATATAATAGATATCCAAATTCTCTTATCCAATTTCTCATGTCCAAATTCTCTTATCCAACTTCTCTCGATAACATCCCTCTTTTATATAATAGATATCCAAATTCTCTTATCCAATTTCTCATGTCCAAATTCTCTTATCCAACTTCTCTTGATAACATCCCTCTTTTATATAATAGATATCCAAATTCTCTTATCCAATTTCTCATGTCCAAATTCTCTTATCCAACTTCTCTTGATAACATCCCTCTTTTATATAATAGAAAATTCTCTTATCCAATTTCTCATGTCCAAATTCTCTTATCCAACTTCTCTTGATAACATCCCTCTTTTATATAATAGATAATAGATATCCAAATTCTCTTATCTAATTTCTCATGTCCAAATTCTCTTATCCAACTTCTCTTGATAACATCCCTCTTTTATATAATAGATATCCAATATCTCTTATCCAATTTCTCATGTCAAAATTCTCTTATCCAATTTCTCTTGATAACATCCCTCTTTATATAATAGATATATATGTATGTATGTTTATATATATATGTATGTATATTTTTTTTTGAAAGATAAGGATTATATTAAGTAATGTACAAAAATACAACAGGGGGGGATCGTAAAGTTAGTATTAATAGGGAGAGGAGAGGACACAGGCGTCGTCACTCGCCACTATCAATTCAAACTATACTCACCCGCCACCTCCAAAACATCACACCGTACTAAAGGGAGAATTTAAAATAATAGATCAGATCATCTATTGTCAAGGATATCCCAGTTTTTGTACGCTTCAACAGCATCCTCCTCTTCCACCTCCTCATCTCGTAGAGTGATTCTAATGTCTGCAGAAATCTCCTCAAATAGCGCTATTTTAGTCTTCTCCGCATTCTCAAAAACGCGCCTATTGCGCTCTTTCCACAAGTGCCACACAATGGCCGAGAGGACTGTTCTAGCTAGCCGGCCAAGAGCTCCTTTTTTCCCAAATTTTCCCAATATCAGCTCACCTACTTCCAGCAAGCCGTAATTTTGCAAGACCCCAACTCCCATTCGCAGCATAGCTCGGCAAAGTAAGTATTTGGCATAGGCGCAGGTGAAAAATAGGTGTTCATGTGTCTCCGGGCTTCCCTCCCTGCACAGCACGCAGTCAATTGAAGTTTGAGGGCTCCACTTAGCAAGCCGGTCCTTTGTGAGTAACTTGCCTTTGAATGCACGCAGGAGTGCAATGGACATTTTTGGAACATGTTTGCAGAACCAAATTAAATTGCAAAACTTGAAAGGAGTTGATTTGGTACGCACTGATTGCCACACATCTGAGAATTTGAATTTAGGTCCAAGCTTCCATCCCCAATAATCTTCCCCTGTGCTAAGCTTCACATTCTGAAGGAGTGGCTTGACAGCCTGTAAAACCGCACCCTCATTCCATGAAGAGCCTTCCCAATACTCACTTACTCGCTTTCCAATTTCCCCCTCCGGAACAGGAAATATTTTGTTAAGGGGGCCACACGGTAACCAATTGTCATGCCAGAAAAGTGTTTCTTTGCCATCGCCCACTTTCCTCACAATAATCTTCTGTGACTCATCCCTGCATTTCAGGAGAAACTTCCATGTTCCCGATTGCAATGCCTTCCCCTTTGTTTCATAGAATGAATTTATTTCTTTGTACCTGCTACGCATGTGCTTTGCCCATAAACTTTCAGCCGTTAGCATTCTCCATGTTAACTTTACCCCCGACGCAATATTCAAATCCTTTAGGAGCCTTAAGCCAACACCTCCCTCATTTTTAGGTTTGCAGCATTCATTCCAGGCCCACGATTTAGAGCTCCCCCAAATAAACCTTCTACACATTGATGTCAAGGTGCGCAGCACAGTAGACGGGATACTATATACTTGGGACCAAAAAGCTATCATGCCATAAATAACAGTTCTTACCAATTCAATCCGGCCAGATATGGAAAGTGATGACGAAGTCCACCCACTCATCCGCTTCCTGCATTTGTCAATAAGTCTGCTATACATGCAACTCTTCGGATATTTAGTAGACAGAGGTAGCCCCAGGTAAGTGGAAAATGAAGTAACAAGTTTAGCACCCAGTAATTCAGCTAGTGTCCCTGGTCTCTTTGTCCCCTTACTAAACATAGCATTGCTTTTGGCCCAATTCATCACAAGTCCCGAAAAGTTCTTAAAGTCCTCCAGCATGGTCATAAGGCCATGGAATGTTTTGCAATTGGCTCTGCAGAAAACCAACAGATCATCGGCAAATAGTAAATGTGATATTGCTCCCGTCCTCCGCATAGGCTGAATACTTCCTTTTAAGATAGCCTTCTCTATAAGTAAAGAGAATGATTCCATTACCATGACAAATAAATATGGGGACAAAGGGTCTCCCTGCCTGAGACCTCTGTTTCCTGCAAAAAACCCCACTGGGGAGCCATTTACCATCACTGAGTATGTTGCTGTTGAAATACACTCTTTGATCCAAGTAATGAAGGTGCAACCAAACCCCATTTGATGTAATAAGAAATATACAAACTCTCTATTGACGCTGTCGAAAGCCTTTTTAAGATCTAGTTTCAAGCATGCCCTTGATCCCATCGGGTTGCTAAAATCCCTGATCTGCTCATGAGCTAAAAGAGTGCTATCAGACAGTAATCTTCCCTGGAGAAATGCAACTTGATTTGGTGATATCAGGTCATGAATAATCTTCCTTAGCCTGTTACATATAACTTTACTTATAATCTTGTAGATGACATTGCAACAAGCTATGGGTCTATACTCACCCAGATTACTAGCATTTGAATTTTTGGGTACCAGTGTTAGGAAGGTGTGATTAAATTCTCGAAGTAGTCGGCCCGATATGAAGAATGATTGTACTGCACCAACAACATCATCTGCAATTAGGTTCCAGTTGGATTGGTAGAAATACCCATTAAAGCCATCCGGACCCAGAGACTTAGATGGATTTATTTGAAACACCGCTTCTTTAACCTCAACTGCAGAAACCGGTCTTTCCAACCACCTGGCGGTACTTTTTTTGATTTTCCTTTTGGGAATCAAATTAGGGAAAACGCTCCAGTAATCAGATTGATTATATAGTTCTTCATAATATTTGCCCGCCTCTGATTTTAATTCTTCATAGGATTTGCTTTGAGTGCCATCCTCATCCACTAGATGCAATAGATTGTTGTGTAAATGTCTTGCCTTCATAGAGTTGTAAAAGAATTTGGTATTTCTATCACCCAAATTTAACCAATCTTGCCTGCTTTTTTGCATGTACATTTCTTCCTCTAAAGCAAGAAAATTAGCAAGATCCTTAGAAAGCTTTAGCTCCTTCTTCTGTAGCTCATAGTCATAGGGGAGTGATCAATCATTCCTGAGTTCCTCTAGCTGGGACCGACAGCTTTCAATAGAGGTGTTTGTAGCATGAGAATGTGACCATTTGCATAAATTAGATTTCACATGCCGCAATTTGGCTGCCAAGCAATACATTCGGCTCCCAATCACGCGATGGCTCCATGAAGTTTGTAGAGTTTCATGGTATCCTGAAAGTCGTACCCAATGATTGAAAAATTTAAAAGGCTTGGGATCAGATTGTACCTGACTATGGAGATTTACAGTCATTGGCGAATGATCACTAGTGTATGGATCCAAGTAAGTGACAAAAGATTCCGGAAGCTTATCCGCCCAAGTCTCATTGCATAGGACACGATCCAAGGTTGCCGATATACGCGCCTTGCCCAAACGTTTATTGCTCCAGCTCAACCGCTGGCCAGTACTTTTAAGCTCCTGCAACCGAGAATTTGCAATACACATGTTGAAGTCATATAACATATTATCACCCAATCTGCGTCCACCAACTTTATCCTTGGCATACAGAACACAATTAAAATCGCCTCCCACCAACCAAGCCTCATCCTTTAATTGCCTAGCATCACTTTCCAGATGCGCCCATAAGTCCTTCCTCTCCAAAATGGAATTGCCGCCATAAACACCAGTAAATGCACATTTAAATCCCCCAACATTTTGACCGTGGACAGTAGCATGTTGCTTAGAGACAGAGAGAAGATTTACATGCCATACAAGTGGATCGAACCCCATGATAATTCGTCCACCCTTGTGAAGGCTGAAATTGTCAAAGATTTTCCAATTCTTCGGAATACAGGATCTGCAACCAATCCTCTCCGACTTTAACTTGGTCTCCAATAGCACAATTGCAGAGGGTCTCAGTTTCCTGACCCTGTCCTTAAGATCACGCCGCCTTACCGAATTGTTGAGGCCTCTTGTGTTCCATATAAAAACCGTCATTGATGATGTGGTGTTGATTGTCGCAACTGGCCACCGTCCTTAAGCCTGCTGCTCTTCCTAGTTGCCGGAGGGTGATTCGAGTCGGTTGATCCCTGCTTCTTTAGCTTTGAATATGATGCTTCATCAATTAATTTTTTGCGCTCATCAATCCACTCGGGATTAATATAAGTAGTCTCTTCCGGTAATTTTTCAGCATCTAGTTTTGAATTGTCACAAGGCTGTCCATCCTCAAGATTAATAGTTGTTGCCCCAGGCTATTCTTCCTCATGAATGCTAACGGTATCATAGGTTGGATCTTCTTCCTCAACAGTTTCACGGTCTGGCAAGCGCAAGTGCACATCATCTATCACACTTCCCCCCTCATTGCTGTGGTGTACAGAAGAAATGAGGACTGCACCCGGCCTCTCTACCTCCAGAGGGTTAATTGAAGAAGGGACTCTCACCCGCAGCGCAGGTGAGTGTTGTCTAGGCCTCAGGACGTTAATTACTTTTAATAAATTTCCCAGCACACGCATTTTTAAAATGCCATGCTTCACCACTGGCGGCTCCACATTATTAGAACTCCCAATTTGTTGGCTCTGGACATCTCCAAGTCCTGATTTGTCTGCCCTTCCAAGCTCTGCCCTGGAGCACTGCCCCGTCTCAAAATGAACGGCTTTATTTTTTGTCTGTAGGGCCCCTTTGCCCTTTAGTTGTTGGGGTGGAATGAGTGCAGGTTCTTTATTTCCTTTTTCAGAATCCTGTTTGTTTTGCAGGGGGCATTGGGTATCAGAGTGCCCGAAGCAAATACAATGGGAATAGCGAGGTGGCTCTCCTTCATACTTGACTTCAATGGGAATAAAAGCACCATCATCCAGTTCCACATCCACAGCCGTTTGTAAAGGCGTCTTCGCATCCACCTCCACCAAGCATCTGGCATATGTAATCCGCTCCAATTTTGCTGTTGCACGGTCTAAGCAAAGAGGAGTACCAATGACCGATGCGATAATGTTAATAACTGGGATGTTCCACATGTTTAGGGGAACCCCATGGAACTGGACCCAAACAGGCACTGAAGTAAGTATATCACGATCATGTCTGATCTCTGGGCTCCAGAGTTTAAGCACAACAAGGCGACCCTCAAATAGCCATGGCCCCCCGTGAAGGATCCTCTCACAATCCTCCTTCGCCTCAAAGCGGAAGTAGAAAAATCCATTTTCTTTGCTATAAATTTGTACCCTTTTCCTCGGCTTCCAAAGCCTTTCCACCCAGGCTTGAACCTGCCCATAGAAAGGGACGTCTCCAAGTACATAACCCACGAGAGTAAATTTCCAGTTTTCACCGCCTTTCTCCAATAATAAATTAGAAACCCGAGCCACAGCTCTTCCATCATCTCAGATTTTAGGAGGGACCAAGGTCATTCCTATTGATTCGCCATAAGAACGCCTATTGGCACATACGTCTGACCAAGTTAACTTGGCACCTTCAGGATTGATTACAATTGGAGCGATACATCTTGGAGACTTTTTATCAAACAGGTGGTGTGCCATACCCCCAGGTACCATTGTTTGAGAAGATTTAAATTGATGCTGATTTCCACCTCTACGAATGTCAGGCCGGACAGATTTTTCGTTTGTGAGGTAATTCCTAGAAGCATTACCTCGTGGTCTTCCTACAGGTTGACGTCGCCAGGCTGCATCGTTTTGCCGGCCCTCAAATCTCTCGTTCCTCTTTCTCCTGACAAGCTGCCAGTCACCCAAGCCCTCACCCGAAGCAACATGTTGAGGAGATTTGGCCCAATTGGCAGGCTCACTTCTCATTGAAGAGGATACTCGCTGAAAATTGTTCTCTGCCTCATTGGTAATGAGTCCACCAACTTCAGATGATTTAATCTCGCCGTTACCATGGCCGAATCCACCGAGAACATATGATGATTTAAGCCCGCCGTTACTATGGCCGAATCCACCGAGAACAGATGATTTTTCCCCGCCGTCATTAGGTTTAGCCGACGCACGGAGATCGCCAGCTCCGCAAAGAACGCTCATCTTTTTATATATGTATGTATATACGTGTGTGTGTGTGTGTGTATATATATATATATATGTATGTATATACGTATATATGTATACATATATATGCGTATATACGTATATACCTATATGTATATGTATATGTATATACGCATATCTATATACGTATATATGTATGTATATGTATATATATATACATATATACGTATATACATATACATATATGTATATACGTATATACATACATATACAAACATATATACGTATATACGTATAATGTATATACGTATATACGTATATAGGTATGTATGTATGTATATGTATATGTATACATATACATACATACATACATATATACGTATATACGTATATACATTATACGTATATACGTATATATGTATGTATGTATGTATATGTATGTATATACGTATATACATTATACGTATATACGTATATATATACGTATATACGTACATATATACGTATATACGTACATATGAGCATATTCGGGGGTTTAATAACCCTATGGGGGCTAGGGCCTGCCTTAAACTTGATCTTCGGAAAGCCTTTGATAGCGTGAACAGGGAATTCATATACTATATGCTTCACCAGATGGGGTTCAAACACAAATTTATTAGCTGGATTTGTGAGTGTATTTCCACTCCTTCCTTTTCTGTTATGATCAACGGATCCCCTTATGGTATGTTCCAATCTAATAGAGGGCTGAGGCAAGGCGACCCTCTCTCTCCCTACCTTTTTGTTATTGTGATGGAGGCTTTTTCATTACTCATGGCTAGAGCCAATGCTTCTCGCAGTATCTTACCTATGCATAGAGTTGGGGCGGTCTCTCACTTACTCTTTGCTGATGATTTGCTTGTTTTTTGTCGGGCCAACTCTAGATCTCTTGAGGGGCTCAAAGTCCTCCTCACTGAGTTTAAAGCCATGACTGGGCTCGAGGTTAATTGGGATAAAAGCGCTGTCATTTTTAGCAAAGGGGTTAAAGGTCCTGATAGCCTTGCGGATATTTTGGGGGTTAGGCGTGTGCAGTCTTTATTCACATATCTGGGTCTCCCCTTATCTCCTAAATATCCTAATGCTGCCATGTACAGCCGTTTGATTGATAAATGCAAGGGAAGGCTCCAAGGGTGGTCCTCAACCTTACTCTCCATAGCTGGGCGCATTGAGTTGGTTAAAACTGTTATCTATGGCATGGTCAGTTTTTGGATGCAGGCTTTTCGGATGCCCAAATCTGTGATATGCACTCTTACCTCCTTATGTAGGAAATTTTTATGGGGGAAAAACCACTTATGGGCTTGGAATGATTTGTGTGCTCCCAAGCAAGAGGGGGGTGTGGGGATCAGAGACTTCACTGAACTTAACACTGCTTATGGGATTAAAATGACTTGGCGCATGCTTACTCACAAAGGTATTTGGGCTTCTCATATGAGGAATCAGTATATGAATGGCACGAGTTTATCTTGTGCCAAGGCTCATCCCATGCAATCTGGCACCTGGAAATTCATTCTTCATTGTCGTGAGTTCACCAAAAAACTCATTAAGCGTAAAGTCAGAGATGGATCTTCTACTCTTTTCTGGCATGATAATTGGCTTCCCTGTGGGCCTCTTAGCGATGCTTATGATGTCCCTGCTGGGGAAGAAAACAAGATGGTTAGTGACTATTGGTCTAATGAGGGCTGGATGTCTTGCCACTCTCTTACTGCTGTGCGTCACATCATTGTGGGGGTGACCTTGTCCTCTGGCACCGACTCTTGGTCCTGGGCTACTAAATCTCCTTCACTTTCCAATGCTTGGGATGGATCGAGGGCCATCAAGTCCCTCTTCCCTTACTATAAAGTTGTCTGGTTTCAGGGACATATCCCCAAGATGGCCATCACGCTTTTGCGAGCTTTTCACGGGAAACTCCTCACTCGTGACAAGCTCGTCCAATGGGGAGTCCCTATTTCTCCTTATTGTGTTTTATGCTCGGACAACATTCATGAAGATTTGAATCATATATTTTTTGAATGTAGTTATACTAATTACCTCCTTTGCAGGAGCTTCCTTAAGTTGGGGATCACCACTGACTTGCCATCCTCATTATCAGGGATTGGAGATTTGATTCTTGCGCAGTTTAATGGTATGAATAGTGTGGGCAAGCTGGCCAGGATGGTTCTATCTGCTTTAATATGGCACATCTGGAGAGAGCGCAACAGAAGAATATTTGAAGGATCTTGTCTAATGCAGACTTTGCTATTTGATGCTATTGCTGAGGATATTAAAATCGCCTTGAGACATATAACTTGGGAGCATGAGGATGAGGATCCTATCCCCTCTAACTGGGGTCTTTTAGGCTAGATTGATGTTATTTGTAATTTTGTTTTCTATTTTGGGGCTACGGGTAGCGGATGGTGTTTTGTATGGTAGGGTGTAGGCGCCTGTGCCTCTATCCATCATACGGACATCCTTCTTCCACCCGTGAGTTCCTTGTAATTCTTCCTTGAGATTAATAAAGATGCAAAGCATATTCTTCAAAAAAAAATATATATACGTATATACGTATAATGTATATACGTATATACATACATATACATACATACATACATATATACGTATATACGTATAATGTATATACGTATATACGTATATATGTATGTATGTATGTATATGTATACATATACATATACATACATATACATACATATATACGTATATACGTATATACATATATATCTATGTATATATTTATACATATACATACATACATACATATATACATATATACGTATATACATATATATGTATATACGTATATATACATATATGTATATCTATATTATAAAAGAGAGATGTTATCAAGAGAAATTGGATAAGAGATATTAGACAAGAGAAATTGGATTAGAGATATTGGACAAGAGAAATTGGATAAGAGATATCTATATTATAAAAGAGGGATGTTATCAAGAGAAATTGGACAAGAGATATTGGACAAGAGAAATTGGATAAGAGATATCTATATTATAAAAGAGGTATGTTATACACACACACACACACACACACACACACACACACACACACACACACACACACACACACATCTATGGATACATATATATATGTATATGTACATATACATATATATATGTATCCATAGATATATATATATCTATGGATACATATATATATGTATATATATCTATGGATACATATATAGAAAGATGCTAATATGAGATGGTGAGATGGTGAGATGAGATATTCATATCTCGAACTAGCCAAAATTATTTGCCAAATCATCAATCGGAACTGTCCATCTTCTTCTATCTATCAAGTGATCTTTATGTATAATTTTTTGTGTCATTTGGACATTTCTATCAGATCCATCAAGTGTTTGCAAGATGAACGGTTTACAAGCTGCCTGTAAATGTAACAAAATTGGAACGGGTTGATCCATAGGATTTTGGGGTTTATAATCTCTGATTTTTTTAGGGTATAGATCTATCGACATGCTCTTGAAGATGAACGGTGCCGATCGTTAATTGGTGTTGCCGATTGTGCTAGCTCACGATAAGGATTTGAGCTCACCATCTCATAATAGCATTACTCTACATATATATATGTATATGTACATATACATATATGTATGTATCCATAGATATATATATGTATATATGTATATATAAATGTATATGTATATATGTATATCTATATGTATATGTGTGTGTGTATAGTTAGATTATGGATCTCAGTTCTCTGTAGATGTTAAGTATGAAAGAGAGCCTCCTAGCTGCTATGCTTGCACTTGTTTTGGTCATAATGATTCCCAATGCCCATCAACCAAAACCGTTGTTGAGCCCCCTTCAATCCAAGCAAAGGAAGTGGCTATTTTTTGATTCGGGTGGCCATCAAGCTGAACCAATTGGGGAAATGAATGATGCCTCCAAACAATAGTACAGTACAGAGTGAGGTTTCTAATTCTGGAGGTGGGTTAGTAGGAGATGTTGTTTGCTCAACAGGATGTATTGAAGGGGAAAGCTCCAAGACTTCAGGCGAAGTATTATCAGATCACAGTGGGACAGAAATTGGGGAGATGCAAGGTATGATTTGAACGTAACAAATATTATAGGAATTAGGGGAGCTACTACTAGTACAAGAGGGAGCTCGCTTGGTATCTCTCCTCCTCATGAAGCTGCTTCTAGCTCAGAAAACAGAGATCCCAATACTGTAGAGGCTGCGACCCCTAGTTTGAGCAAGACTTCTCATGAAGCAGTGCAGACCCAGATTCGCACTTGGCCTAATCCCAGGCCGTCCCCATCACTGCTGCAGGCTGCTAAAACAGTAGAGATGCCGACCCATTTTACAGTCCTTAATCCAGCTTGGCACGAGGAGCATGCCGTCTTAAAGGCATCAACGGCTGCAGGTAGCGGTAAACCAGCTCAGAAGAAACATGATTCACCATCTGCTATTCAGTGTAGCTTGAGACTCGCTGGGGGCCACGGCGTCCCTCTTACTTCATCTTAAATGTCTATGTTCATATGGAACACCGGGGGGCTTAACGCCTCGTCGAGGAGAGGGGATCTTAAGTTAAGGATCCGAAAGCTCCATCCCTCTATAGTCTGTCTGCTAGAGACTAAGGTGGAGTCACAAAATGCCTCTAGAATCTCCAAATGTTTCCCGAACTCTCCGGATTGTATTGACAATCGGCTCCAAAATTCGGGGGGGGGATTAATTCTCTTTGACACTGCGATATGGAGCTGCTCCATCCACGGCCTATCCCCAGCACATCTCCGACTTCATCACCACCACCTCGAATTTTTCTTTCGCACTTACTGTCGTCTATGCTTTCGACCAGGCTACCCTATGGCAGCAGCTATGGGATACTCTCGGCCAGGAATCTGCCTATCTCAATCTGAGGCCTTGGCTTATGGGAGGTGATTTTAATAGCATACACTACACTAACAAGAAGATTGGTGGTCGTCCTATTGATTCAGCTGCTACGGATGCTTTCAGTTCATGTAGCATTGTTGCTTATTGGAACTCAAGAGTGTGGGCCAACGTAGAAGCTGGAGCAACAAGAGCATCGGTGCGGGCCGAATTTTTGCCACTCTTGATAGGATGCTCTGAAACTCGTCATGGCTTCGCATTCTCCCTCAACCCTACACCGAATATATGAATGCTGGGACTAGTGATCACTGTCACATGCAAGTCTATCTTCGCATCAAGGTAATCTCTCACCCTAAAACCTTCAAGTTTTACAACTATTGGGCTTTGTATCTTAGTTTTAGCGAATTAGTACAAGCTGTTTGGTTTATGTATGTCGGCCATTCCTCTCCTATGTATAATCTTGTTATAAAGCTCCAAGCCCTTAAGAAGGAGCTTAAAGCTTGGGCTACTGGAAACCACAAGTTAAGTGACAATTGCCGAAATGAGCTTGCTCAGATCCAAGCCAACCCTGCCTTGCATAGCAGCACTCATTTGCAGAAATTAGAGCTGGAAGCTTTCTTTAGGTTAGCCCAAGCACTTGATTTCGAAGAGTCAGATATGAGGCAGAAAAGTCGTCAAAATTGGCTCAGATTGGGAGATAGGAATACAAAACTTTTTTACACTACCATGAAAGCAAGACATTCCAACAACAATCTCAGTCACCTAATCACCAGAGATGGAGACATGAGATGCAACACAGAGAGCCTGAGAAAGGAAGCGCCGCTATTCTATGAGAGCTTATATACTCTAGAGGACTACTGGAATATATTTCCTAATCTTATTCCTAAGAGGAAACTTACTCCTACAGGCGTGGCTTGGTTGGACAGAGGTATAACTGCAGATGAAATTAAAGAAGCTATCTTTTAGATTGGAAAAGATAAAGCCGCTGGACCATATGGGTATAAAACATACTTTTATCAGAGTACTTGGGGCATCATCGGAGATGATGTCATCTCTGCAGTCTCCTCCTTTTTCAATCTGGTTCCATGCTTAGACAAATAAACCACACCTTCCTTACCGTAGTCTCCAAGAATTCCAATGCCTCTAATCTAGGAGACTATAGGCCCATCGCATGTTGTAATGTCATTTACAAGATTATTAGCAAGACCCTCTGCAACAGGTTGAAGCATGCCATTAATGAGTTGATTTTCTCTAACCAAGCAGCTTTTCTCAAAGGCATGCTCCTAGCTGACTTTACTCTTATAGCCCTTGAGCAGATCCATGATTTCAGCAACCCTATGGGTTCTAGGGCATGTATTAAATTGGACCTTTGCAAGGATTTTGACGGTGTCAATAGGGAGTTCTTACTATTTATGCTTCATCAGATGGGTTTTGGTAGCAGATGCATTAATTGGATTCATATGTGCATCTCTACACCTACCTTTTTAGTGATGATTGATGGTTCTCCTACGAGGTTTTTCCCCTCCAATAGAGGGCTGCAACAAGGTGACCCATTACCATCTTACCTATTTATTCTAGTTATGGAGGCCTTCTCCCTATTAATGGCTAGAGCTGAGGCATCCCTTACTATTCACCCTCTGAGGAGGATTGGGGCCATTTCTCACTTGCTATTTGCGGATGACCTTCTGGTCTTTTGTCGTGGTATCCATCATTCTCTGAAAGGTATGAAAGAGCTCTTGGGTGCTTTCAACCTCTATACAGGCATTCAGGTAAATTGGGATAAAAGTTCAGCAATTTTTAGCAAGGGGTCTCGATATCCTAGTAGCATAGTTGGCATCCTGAGAATTAAGCTCGTTTCCTCTCTCACTATATACCTAGGCCTGCCTCTATCATCAAGCTACCCCAAGGCCTCCATGTTCTCCAGGTTGGTTGATAAATGCAAGAAAAGACTACTGGGATGGTTATTGTCACTGCTTTCCATATCAGGGAGGATTGAGCTTGTTCGTACAGTATTTTATGGCATGGTAGCATTCTGGATGCAAGCCTATTATATTCCCCAGTCGGTTATTCGTACTATCAGTTCGGCCTGTAGGAAATTTATATGGGGTAATCTACATACTTGTGCATGGAAGGACTTGTGCACCCCCAAGAAGAGGGCGGGGTTGGATTGAGGCTCCTATCTGATCTAAATGTTGCAGCAGGTGTTCGCTTGACCTGGAAATTTCTTACTTCTACTTGTGCTTGGGCTAGTTACATGTGGAATACATATAAGCCCTTAGATGGTTTCTTCCTGTCCAAGGCCAAAGCCCACCCACTCCAGGACCTGGAAATTATTTCTCCATTGCCATGGTACTTCTCAGAGGCTCATCAAGTGCATTGTAGGGGATGGTGCAACGACCTCATTCTGGTATGACAACTGGTTGCCTTGTGGTCCTTTACCACACTTACAGGAGGTCCCCTGGGAGCTGAGAATAAAGTGGTCGGAGATTATTGGACTACAGATGGGTGGTGTGAAGATCCGGCCCTCCTCCCTCTGTGGCCCATCCTTCAGGCGGTTCACCTTAGGCAGGGGACTGATTCTAGGGAGTGGATCCCAGGAACGGATTGTTCTTTTCAGGACACTTGGGAGGGTCCTCGCACTAGGGACAATCCTTTTGCTTACTACGATGTCGTTTGGTATAGCCGACACGTCCCCAAGATGGCCATCACCCCACTCAGAGCATTTCATGGGAAGCTCCTCACCAGGGACACACTCCAAAAATGGGGGGTTACCTCCTGTCAGACTTGTGTGCTTTGTAGGGAAAATTCGGTAGAGAGCATAGGTCACTTGTTGTTTGAGTGTGTATACTCTCGATATATCCTCTGTAGAAGCTTTCTAAAATTGGGGATTACTTCTACAGCCCCTTCTTTGCTTGGGGGTGGGGCATCTCATACTCTCACTTTACAGTAAGAAAGATATCGTTGGCATCTTGGCTGAAACGGCACCAGCATCAATGGTTTGGCACATTTGGAAACAGCGTAATATGAGGATTTTTGATGGGAAGAGGAAGGATAAAACTTCTCTCTTCGAGGATATTGCAGTGGATGAAATTATTACCCTTCGTGATATCGAGCGCGAACAACCTTCAGTAATTGTCCCCTTCTCCAATTGGGGCTTCCTTGACATGTGAATACATATAAACATATATACATATATACATATATATATACATATATGCATATATACATATATACATACACACACACACACACAGATATATGATAGGGTAGTGAATATCCCAAAAAGATGGGCTCCGAAATTCACAGAGGCGACCCTGGCGATCTAAGGTTTCGGAATCAACAAGGTGGCGGCAGCTCGGGCAATGACAGCTCCAGCAAGGGGAGTTCCGACAAGGAGTCAGGTGAACCATTGAATAGGGCAAAGGGTGACCCCAACAACAATAAAAATTCCGGCAATAAATCCAGCGACTCAACTGAAGCGACTGATTCATCTCTAGGGACAAGAACCATCCCAGTTGAGGGGGGAGGATGGTTGGAAGTTGGTCACCTACGGAAGGAAGATAGTAAGCTTTGCAAACCATGATGACCATTCTACCAGAACCGATGTTTCAAGCAAGGAGGAAGGAACGGAAATTTCATTCAAAGCTACTCTAAAACTAATCGGATAAATTACACAAACCGTGATAATCGTTCTGCAATTCACCTACATAATACCTATAAGGTGTTTTGTTATATATATATCTATCTATCTATCTATCTATTATATAAAAGAGGGATGTTATCAAGAGAAGTTGGATAAGAGAATTTGGACAAGAGAAATTGGATAAGAGAATTTGGATATCTATTATCTATTATATAAAAGAGGAATGTTATCAAGAGAAGTTGGATAAGAGAATTTGGATATCTATTATATAAAAGAGGGATGTTATCAAGAGAAGTTGGATA